>JASDQU010438379.1:14105-73894 GCA_032191745.1 Picea mariana
ATTTTTTTTGCCGAAACTTATTGGGTCAATTTTTTGAGTTCTTCGTGACGGCTGCAGGACCGAAGAGTTCATAGGGTGCTTAGATGGCTAGTTCATCTCAAACCTTGAAAGAAATTCTTGATTCATTCAAAGCCCGAGTGGATGCTAGATTGGATGTGTTAGCACAAGGCCTCACAGATAGCCTCACAAATATCATTACAGATGGCCTCAATGATAGTTTTCGTAGTATTCAAGATTCATTGAATAACATGCAGGAGAGATTTCTTATGGAGGGGCTCATGAATGAATATAATCAAGAAAGATATACTTGGTACGATTTTGAGGACGATTGTGATGATTGGTATATGGATAGTTGTCATTTCTGGGATGACAACCACTTCCATATTTTATTTGATGACTCTACTCCACCTTCTGTAGAGAACATAAAGGTCCCACATCAAGATCTAGTTACCAGCGTTCAGTCTACATATTCTACAGTGGTATTATTCCTCCCAGATTCTGCTATGACCCTTTTCCACTATGTAGATGGATCTTCTTATTTGGATCCACATGATAGGTGTCAGTCTTTGGAGCATCATTTGGAGTTGGTTATTGGGTTCCAAAATCTTCCACGGGGAGTTCACATGAGCACTTGGACATGGGACCTGGGCTTACAATGGTGGTTGGACTACTTTAGTATGGTGGCTTTCCTTTCTACATGGGACCTTGGTTCTTCAGTCTTCTTCAGCATTATGGTCCACAATTATCCATGGGACCCTGGTATATGGTTGTATTTCAAGCATTGATGACAACGCTTTCATAAGAGGGATGGAATGTAAGGTAGCTAGAGAGGTAGTGGGGGGGCCCAGAGGGCCCATAGTGATAATAGTGGAGGTCATTCAATGTAAGATGGACTAGGTCCACTATATTATTAAATAAGGCCCACTATGGTAGTTAGATATAATAAATGTAAGAGGACTTCTTAGAAGGTTCTANATGAAGAGAAGTATTGTCTTTGGAGTGATAGCTCAATAGGAGGATGCCCCCTCGAAGAGGCAAGTGAACAGGAGAGGATCCCTTCCATAATAGGATCCATTGTATGGTGTTGCCCTACCTCAAGGGTTTGGTAATAATAAAGTGTGGTTTCTTCTATCTTTTCTCTATGGATCTAGCTTGTATTCAATAATTGTGGTGATTATATCTTCAAATCAGTATTAGGTTCTTAACAAATTTATATTTAACACAATTAAATCACTAAGCATCAAAATATCTATCTATCATACATAATAATAAAATCACTAAGAATATTCATAACATAAACAACACAACACAAAGCAAACCAAAGACACAAGATATATGTGGTTCACCCCAGTGTGGGGCTACGTCGACCAACTACTTCGTCTTCTTTATTATTCGTCAATCTCTTACATTTTTTTACTCTTGTGCACCAAGCCACAAAGTCAAGCTTCACATAGGACAAGAGATCTGTGCACTAAGCACTATATCCTCCTTCCAACTAGGTCAAGGTACAGAGCCAACTCTCTATCAGGCACAAAGCCTTAACACATAGACATTCCTTTGCATAAATCCAATCAAACTACTTTCACTTAGCCACTTCCCCTTTCACTACTTTTCTACAATACATTATTTACTTATTTATACTTTTACAATCCCTTACAATAAGGCATAATCATGGGTAAACTCCATGGTTTGACATCCCATATCCCATTACAAAAACACTAGCTACCAAGTAGCCCACAAAATCAATGAGATCCACAATATTAGCTCTTCCTGGGAACTCCTTCTTCGACCAATGTATCGAAGTCCAAAAAAGGGCCAACTTTGACCAATGTTTCCTCAAAACTTGGTCGAGGTTCAACAGGCCCCCAACACTCACCCATGACTCATCCCAAGTAACTCAGGTGCAGACAATGCTGCCTTGAAGGCCTCAATCTTACTCTGAGATTCCTCGACTTGATGCTTCACTTGATCCTCCTGCTCAGCGAGATCCTAGATCATTTTCTCTGTAATAGGTCTTTCCAGGCATTGTTCTACTATTTCAACCACTTGGTCTAATTGCGAGCCTTGTCCATTGATTTCTTCTAACACCTTGCAGGATTCATCCTGCACAAGTTGCAACTTTTGCATGGCTTCCATTACTTTTCTCTGGAGGGAAGTGATCTATTGTTTTACTGCATGCTTCTCTTTAGATCTCTTCATTCTTTCAACTACAGTGAGCAGCTTCATTTGGGCCTGCACTAAGAATGCCTGCTATTGCACCTCCTGTAACTACACTTCCATCTTTCTTAGCTCTGAATCCTCGGTGAGGATTTCATATGTTTGTGCACTTGTATCACTCAGATGTTTTCACTCCGAGGTGAGGTCTCTTATCCTTCCTATTGCATTCTTAGTGGTTTCCTCCCTCTGGTCACACACCTCCTGAGGGGTGCTCAGTACTACTTGAGCCTCCAATTATGTTATTCTCACTTGAAGTTGTTGGATGGTCTCAACGAACTTCACCACTTGAGCCTCGACCGATTTATGTTCCTCTTGTGCCAATCCTGATAGAAAATGACATGATTTACCCACTACCTCTTTGACTGTAGTATACTATGCGAGCAACTTCTCCTTTTCTCTCTATAGTTGGGATTTTTCCTCCTAGAGCATCGCTTGAAACACTTCTCTCTCACTTTCATAAGCAACTACATTATACCATGCTACTCGTAATTTATCTAAGGCTTCATCTTTCTCTTATTTCAAGTCTTCTATATATATCTCCTTCTCTTCTTGGAATTTATGAATTCGATCTTGTGTCGCATCTGCAAGTCTTCTCAATTGAGCTGGTTCATCCTCCAATTCAGCAATCTATGACGAGGAGGGTGCAATAGGTACTATGTGGACCAAACAAATAGCTTGTTGTACTTCCTTCAATTCATTTTCGACTCGTCCATATAGCTCTTCCATATTCACTCCATATATATACAATATATCCTCAGAAGTGTCCTCCATAGCTCTGTGGACCAAACTAATATCATCCTCCGTGAACGTGGCCTCTAACTGGGGCTTATTAGCACATGTATTCTTTCTTGCTAAAGGTTTCTGCAAAGAAACATTCCTCTTCTGTGGTGTTACCGTTCCACGAGGGGGATCTTCCAATAGTGTAGATTTGCCTCCTCCTTGCTCATCCCCTCCTTCTTATCCATATGCTTCATCTCCTCCTCCTATTGGTGAGCCATATCCATTTTCTTTAGAGGTGTTATCTTCCTCATCGGTCTCTATATCCTGGACTTCTTCCTGCTTCTTCTTCTTCCTCGTCCCACTGGACTGTCCGACATGCTCAACTCAGGTGACCATGGGGCTTCCTATGGTGTCAGTGTTGGAGATTTATGCATCAGTGATGGGTACAAGGAATTACTCTGGCCATTCCTTTGTAATCGTCTCCATGTCCTCATCTATTAACTTGTAGTATGACTATAAATCTTCCTTGTTCTCATATCTGTGTGCAGTGATATAAATTAAATGCGTATCTATGTGGAACTTTTCTATTGGTCTGTACTGGTGTAGGGTTCATGGTGTCATGCATGGAAATGAATCTATAGCAACCTTCAATTGCTGATAATATGCATGAAACACAACATTGGACTGCCACTGCTTCATCATGTCATTGGTGTACCATAAGCTACAAAACCTAGTGGCCAATGGTATGATGGTTCGATATCTGGAAAGGTGGCTCCTGCAGGAATTTTTCAAGAGACAAATGAGATCAAAACGATCATCCAACTCAAGTGGAATTCATATCCCAAATCCTAGGCTTTGCGGAAATCCTTCTCTAGTTCATTGATGAGGTAGCTCACCCAATTCATCTGCATACCCTCCACACATTTTCCTACGAGGTCCACCATGAACCTGGTGACCTACGTAGGGTGGTTCTTCCTTACAATTTTGTCAACTATGATTTGGCACGAGAAGCGCACTGTGCCATCCTGGACAGAGGCTACCTTGTAACCTCGCTTTACTTTTTTGACTTCACCATAAGCTTCCTTGATGTGCTTTGTCGGGGAGAGGTCTGAGGCCTTCCCTAGATAAAACTATTGAGGGTCAGGTCCCTTCATGCTTAAGCCTATAATATGGTGGATCAAATCCATATCCACACTAATCCTTCGATTGAGCCACAGGTATCTTCCATGATAGCATGTCAAGAGGAGTTTAACGGAAGCGTTAACCTCCTAGTGATGACCAAAATGGGGAATATTCATCACATTTAGCATGGTGGAATATGTCAGTCCCTTAATCCATGGATAGGAGACAAGTCAAGGCTTCTTCCCAGTTGACATCGTCAAGTAGTGGTAGGGTGCTAGCATAGCATATTTCTTCCTATCACCTACATTGAAGTCATTTTTCTTCAGCAGTGAGATTTGTCCTAACTGAATCTTGACTATGCGTATTCCCTTCGAAATGTACGCGGTGAACATAATGTAATCATAATCTCATGGGATGTTTTCACGGTTAACAATGCTAGACAAAGGTGGGATATACTCTGGTAGGATCGACGGGATTTTCTTCGCATTATCCAAATCACCACGATGTTTACTTTGTTGCTCAGTCACGGGTTTAACATGGCCAGAACGACATCTAGTCGAAGGGAAAGATTATAGTCCCCTAGTCAATGATGCTTGGACACCTTAAGATAATGGTCTGTCGACCATTAGCTTCTTGAGGACCTCCTCGAAAGACTTCTCTAATTCACTAGGTTCACCTGACATTATCACTTTTAAACAGATAGGTTAGGGTAGGCGAATGGATAGGCATGGTAGAAAAACGAATGGCGAGGTCTAGCTTCAGATAACACAACTCAACACTTAGACAATTCTCTGTTAGCTCATTTAATCATGGGTGGAAAAAACTGGTCCTAACGTAGCGACCAATAAGTTAAATAAGCGAGTCCTCGTAACAAATTCTTCCAACCGTCGAGAATGCTTCCATCAATGTGAATATGTCTGTTATGGCCCATTCTCAACATCCAAAAGTGGTCCATCAACCCATAAATTCATTTTCTATCCATTGTGGAGAGTCATTCTAATGGTCGGGGAGCCTCCAATGGTCATATAGCTTTTCTAGGGTGAAGTCTCATTCTACTTGGTCCTTTTGTTCTAACGAGGTTCAAATCCTACGAACCTGCCTCCTGCGAAGTTCCAGTCTGAGAAGTATTCCATCTGTTCTTTGTAGCTTCATGCATCTTTTCCAACTTAACTTTCTTTTTATTGAGCTTCCTTTCCTTCTTCCCTATGATCAGAATCTCTCTATCTATTTCTAGAATCCTCTTTCCATTTTTATTCTTATCTTCTCCTAGCATAGTGACTTCGCATTGTTGTTGTGTCCTCAAAGGGTCTAAAGTTAATATCCATTTTCCTAATAATTCTTGGGTGGACATAATTGTTTATTAAATGGATAGGTCATTCAAACCTTCTTGCATTCTTTTAACCTTGAAAACTAATTCTCTTTCCTTCTGTCCCTCCTACGTTGTTACTTTGTTATGTTGCTTCGACTTAACCTCTCGTTCTTCTATTAGTCGGTCTATTTTTCTAGCTATGAAATCCATTAGTTCTTGCTTTTTCTTTTCTATAGCTTCTTCCTCTGCTTTTCTTCTGATCTGATCCTTCTCAATCCAAATCTTACCTAAAAAAAGTGGGAAAGGGCCATTGTTCTCAACAAATTTAATGACTTCAAACTCTACTTCAGTCGATGTTCCATTAATAATAACAGGTACATTAGTGACTCTTCCACATAAGTTTATCGTATTTCCCTTAAACAAGCCTATCCTTCCCAATGAAGGTACCATAGTAGGCTTTCCAAAAATTTCCCAAGTGTCTTCTTTCATAATATTCACTTGTGTTTCTTCATCCAAGACATAATCTATGTCGAAGTATTCTATTCTTGTACTTATGTGTTTTTTTACTTTCAGGATCTCTAGTAAACTAACATCTTTGTGAACATCCCTCATTTCTTTCAACTGTACTAATGTATTCTGAACTTTCTCTTATTCTTTCTCTTTCTTATTCTCTAACATGCCCTTAGTCTCTTGAATTTCTTCATAGTTTTCTTGTCTTATGTTCATTAGTTAAACTTTAGCAACCATCCTTGGACAATCCTCAACCTCACGACCAACAATATTATGAAAAAGGAAAATTAGACATGTACCAGGGCATTCCCTAGCAAGATATCCCAGCCTTCTGCAGTTATAACGCAAATTTAATCCTCTTTTTCTTTTAAACATTCCCCAACATCTTATGTACTATATATCTCCTCTAGGGTCATAGTACTGGACCTGCAATATGCAAAACTTATTTCTAGGTTCCTGCATCCATTTATTAGTCCAAAAACTCTTTCTATGCATAGGAATAACTTATCTTTATTCATTTCTATTAACTTTACTTAGATCAATTCTTTCTTCCAACTGCACCCTAGCCTTAAGACTAGGATCTATTAAACATACTTAAATTCATGCTCTTGAAACAAAAAAATTCACATATCTTACTCTTATCAAAGCACAAAGCTTTACCTCTTTTCAGATCTTACCTATTTTCTTCAGATCAGATTTCTTTCTTAGCACAGAGCTTCTCAAGTCAAGTAGAGTACTGCGCAATTTAGCAGTAGATCTACACACAGAGCTTCTCTTTTCTTTACTTCAGTTTCCTGGCAACAGAACCATTTTTTGGCATAGGGGTAGACCCAGGGTTCAATGCTCAACAACGCACCAACAAAACCCTAACTATCGTCCCTTTCGACAATACATGCAGAGAAAGTGAAGTCTCACCCAAGGTATAAGCAGAGGGGTTACAGGACACAAGTGTCTGTAATTGAGTTGGGACACAAATCTGTGATAAAAACACTTCGTAGAGTATTCTAGTAACACTTAGAAGGAGATATGCATTATTTTATTATCTTTAGTAACATCGTAGAACAAACCCAAATATGGATTGATGCATTAACAATAAATGATCATATATCCTAAACACTTAGCACTGAGTTAGATCTAACATTCATTTATCTTTAACACAAGTAAAGCACTAAGCATCAATAGATATATCTATCATACATAATAATCAAAGCACTAAGTAGATTCATAACATAAACAACACAGCACAAAGAAAACCAAAGACACAAGATATACATAGTTCACCCCAGTGTGGGGCTATGTCCACCAACTTCTTCGTCTTCTTTATTATTCGTCAATCTATTACATTTTGTTACTCCTGTGCACCAAGACACAGATTCGAGCTTCGCATAGGATAGGATATCTGCACACTAAGCACCATATCCTTCTTCCAACTAGGTCAAGGCATAGAGCCAACTCTCTATCAAGCACAAATCCTTAATGAACATACATTCCTTTGCACAAAGCCAATCGAACTACTTTCACTTAGCCACTTCCCCTTTCACTACTTTTCTACAATGCATTCTTTACTTATTTATGCATTTACAATCCCTTACAATAAGGCCTAATCATGGGTAAACCCCATGGGCCAAAATCCCATATCCCATTACAAAAACCCTAGGTACCAAATAGCCCACAAAATTAGTGAGATCTGTGATCTCAGCTTCGCCTGGGTGCTCCTTCTTCAACCAATGTGTCCAAGATCAAAAAGTGGTCCAACTCTGACCAATGTTTCCTCAAAACTTGGTCAAGGGCCAACAAGGACATAGAAGTCCTCTTAAGTATAGGGGGCTGCCCAGAAACATATTCCACAACCCAAAAACGCCATATGGTTGTTAGAGCAGCAGATTACCAATTGATCATGGGGAAGTTGTATAAATTGGGACTATATAGTATCCTTAGAAGATGTGTCTTGGATCATGAAAGGAAAGATATATTATGGGAGTGCCACAATGGAGTTGCGGGAGGTCATGTAGGAGGAAAGTCCATTGCGCAGAAATTTCTTGAAGGTAGACTTTGGTGGGAAACACTCTTCAAGGATGCAAAGGTATATGCTAGATCATGTGATGTTTGTCAAAGAGTGGGTAAGCCATCACAAGGAGACGAGTTACCACTTGAACCAGTTTGAGATCTACAAGAACTTGAGAAGTGGGTAGTTGACTTCATTGGACCGATCAACCCCACAACTAAGAATTCAAAGGCTAGGTACATTATTACCACAACTGACTACCTTACACGTTGGGTTGAGGCAGCAACTATTCAGTAATGTTCGATTGATACTGTTGCTAGGTTCATTTTGAGAATATTATCACTCGATTTGGATGTCCTAGGAGCCTAACCAGTTATCAGGGAGCTCATTTCATAAGCAACACTATATAAAATATTACAATAGATTTCCTGATCCAACATCATAAAAGCAACCCTTACCACCTGCAAGCTAATGGAGTAGTAGAAGCATTCAACAAGATTATTGAGACAGGGTTAACAAAGGTCTGTTATGCAAATCTAGAAGATTGGGATGACATATTTTCAGTAGTACTATGGGCTTACAGGACAACCACAAAGAAACTCCACAAGTACATGTCATTCTAGCTAGTTTATGGGAAAGAAAGAGTAATCACTGCAGAATTCATCATCCAAGTTTGTACATCACACAGATCACACATATGTGATAGGATGAATCAGTTGCGTAGAGACTTAATTAGTTACAAGAACTCAAGGAGACCAGGTTTTTAGCAGACTTCCATCAGTCAGTTGAAAAATAAAGGAAAAAAGATTGGCATGATAGGCACATTAAAAATAAAGTATTTGCGCAAGGAGACAAGGTTCTACTCTATGACAATAGGTACCCAAAGAATCCTGGGAAGTTGTGCATGCATTGGTTGGGACCATTTATAGTAGCAGAGATCCGACCTTCAGGAGAAGTTAGAATTGCACAACTGGATCGTATGTTGCGGCCATGATCGGTGAATAGTGCTCGATTGAAACCCTATATGTCTCAGAACTGAGCTAAAATGATTGTTACTCTAGTCCAAAAGAGCATGTATAATAGTTAGATTCAGGTTTTCTATAATTTTTGTAAATTTAGTTAATAAAGTCGATGGGCGCAGTGACACATAGTTCATTTTATGTTTAAGTGTTGTTTGATGCAGAACTGCTTTCTCAACAACATAGTATCAAAGAAGGAAAGACCTCATTTATGACAATTATTAATATGATGGGGACCCCTTTGTGGTTGGAGGGAGAATGAATTCGAATGCAATCTGAGTCCATGTGCCACATGCACCCAATCTAGTCACAACCTTTATTGTTATTACGATACCCCGTCTAAATTTAGTTAGGCCATAAAACTGTGATACGTGAAGATTCCATCGATATTCACATTGGTATTCTAGCCCGTCAAATAGAAAGGTATGAAATCAGCCATTTCCCTATCCAACTTGCATAGTAAATTCCAGAATCACCCAATAAGATTTACCCTGTTAACCAGTCTCATCGGACAACTCAAATCTAAGTTGCATCCATAGGGTCATGATGAAAAACAGTTATTGCTTAACTTTCCAACTAAGCCCGAGTATAAGACTCTAAGAACTCGCTGTAGAAATCATTATTTTCAAAGAATTTATCAATTTCTGAACTTTGTAGAGTGAGGAAGCCTGTGCAGTTGTGAAACCCGTAGTTGTGATCCCCAATCCTTAGTTCACTGTAGAATGTTTTTTTAACTCATAGCTCATAATGCCGAGAGGTATAGGAATCCAAAGTGCCATGTCCAAGGATGTAGTACCAGATGATCCCTGTGACCCCTGAGTCAAGGTTGTAGGTGATCTAAAGGGGAAGGTAGAACAGGTCAAGATTCTTGACCTTGAATTAACATACCAAGTCTTGTTCCCCTAGATGAACATACACATATTCTCAACTATCGCTCCAGACTCATTGGGAGGCATGCAATTTGTTCCCAAGACTAAATTCATCAACATATTCAACTCGATCATTATGAACCTCAGAGACTTACCAATGTTCAGTACCACTGGTGAAGTTGCGTGATGCACCGAGTTCCTGATCAGTAGGGTGCACGACAGAATTTTCTGGATGGATAGGTAGTATCCAATCCACATCTAGGACATACAAAATCTCACTGTACTGTCCCTAGAAGGGGAGTATGTGTTGAAGGGATTCCAAGGTCCCAGTAAGCATGAAAAAAAGAAAGGGGATCCCAACCTATATGAAAGGTTCCACACATAGAGAGGGGGGCACACAGCCAAAATTGATCCCATACTACCAGAGATAGTCAGTACTAGTTGTTACATCATAGCCATCAAGGTTATGAGGTCATACTACAAGAGATAATTCATGTTGGATTCATTGTCAGTGGCCGACTTCTACGCGAATGGCGCTATACTCAATTGGTGCAGTTACATGTTGGAGGAACTGCTTGTGGCTTGTGAGGAAGCCCAGGAGAAGGGAGGAACCTTCACATACGACTACATGTTGGTGGCATTCACGATGTTCAAGTGGATGCTACCTGATGGAAGAGCACTGGCACTAGAAAACAAGAGGCGCATGGAAAATATGTTTGGGCCATGCCACTCCAGGGAAGACTCAGAGAACACAACCTTCAACAACTTGACATTCTCCAAGTGTTACAACACATTGATCGAAACAACTCAGAGGTTGTGCATTCTGCAGGAGCTCCTCAACTAAAACATGAGGAACATTGCTTTTAGCATGAACCGACATCATATGTTTGTATGGTCGAGGCATGTTAACAGGGAAGACTTCCATTCAAGGATTCTTCCATTCTACCTGGACAAGGAGGCCTTCGACAAAGAGGTAATGTCATGTCCAGGAGTTTAATGCAACACGTGCAAGTCAGGTATGCACTATATATTTCCTACAGAGCTACTAAAGAACAAAGGAAAAGAAGTAGGGGTAGGATCAAGTGCAGGACCAGAGGCACAAAAGAAGGAAGCTCAGGCACATTCAAACTCTAAGGAGAAAGACGAGACGAAGCCATTAGAGTGCAAGAAAATAATGTTGTCATTTTCTCGCAACTACCAGATAAATCTACTTTGATAGGTGAGGATGTCAACAAGATCCTAAGTGATACATTCAAAACATAACTAGTGGTGAAGAAGCTCAAAACCGGGGTCTCTCTAAGTAAAGTCTTAAACCCCCAACCCATTTCATCTATCATCCCCCACACTCTCTCAGTGGTCATAGAAACCCCCGTCATCCATATCTAGGACTAACCTAATCTTGACACCCATCCATCCACCATAATCATTGAACACCCTCCATCACCACCACGACCCCAGTCGCCACCCCTAGAAACTACCATCCCACCCAAACCACTGGTCCAGAGCCAATGTAGCTCGATCCCCTAGAACAATCAGAGCTTCCAAAAACAAGCCCAAAGTTTCTTGTGCATAGATCATAAATGTCTGGTCTAAATCAAGAAGTACCATAACAAAGCCTACAACTGACTGGTCCGAACCCAAACACCCAGGACCAATAGATTGTGACTTTTGTGCCATAAAATGACACCCAAACGATGGAGGACACACAAGCTTAAAGTACCCAGCACATCCCCTCAACAACCAAGGTTGAGGGTGGTCAGGAAAGTGCAAAGCAAGAAGCCAACAAAAGTAAAAGGAAGTAGACACAAAAGGTTCAGAAGGAACTAGAGTCAACTCCCAGGAAGAGTGCAACATCAAGATAGGAACAGATGGAGTTGGTTCTCTAGAAACCTCAGTAGTGTATAGAGTTGTTGCAACTCTGCTTGGCCAGAACAGAGGTTCTAACACTCTTTCCCTCAGCGTTAAGGTTGAGGTTTGCACTAGGACCATCAACAAAGGAGGATGTAGAGACCTGCTTAGAGAATTCAGTGGCTAGTGGACTTCCACTACAGACTCAAGCACCCAGAGAGGTAGCTCCTTCATCCACTAACCTTGCACAGTGGCCAACAATACACTTAGTTGGAATGATTAGAGAATCCACTGATCAACTAGAGTAGAGGCTCCAATAGGACGAGAGGTCTTCCAAGCATGCAAGGGTGGAAGCGCTCCTTACGTAGCATGTAAGACACAAGAATTACATGAAAATATCTAGGTTGAGTGTCGACTAGAAAGAGTGTAGGAAAGGCTTGTTAAATCCTGATAAAAAATTTGGAAGGTCACACCCCAACTTCCTAAACCTAGGGATGTAGGAGATCTGAAGCATCAGATTGAGCTGCTCCAAGGAGCATGGTCACAACTGGCCATTCTTGTTGAGCATCTGGAAGTACAGTTTACAGAATCAAAGAAGTAGCCTCGGAAGCTGTAGGAGAAGATGGAAAAGGTAGTGTTGGAAGGCAACAATGCTCGAGAAACACTACATAAGCACACAACTAAGTGCACAAGTATTTTCAGAGAATTCAATGATTGGATGGGCATCATCGCTAGAAACAACCAAACCTTGGAGTATGTGCACACCAGAATCTAGGTGATGAATGAAGAAGTTGCATCCACGATGGATCTGCTGGAGCAACAATAGAAGTTCGACCAAATCCAACAAGTGGACAATGAACTGAACACCCTATTTGAAGTGCAATTTGTAGAAAATAAGGAGTTGCATGACTTTTGGCCTGTCATTCAGACAATATATATGTAGATGCATCACGTTGATGCAACAATAGATTCTCAGTGTAAATCTTTGATTGCATCCAAGCCCAAGGGATGTATTATAGAGGTGACCCAACAGTTCGTAGCAGAGGCATCACTCCTTGCCAGGAAGTGGCAGGATAAAGTTGGAAACTTTCAACGAGTGAGGAAGTAGGCCTTGGAGTTGGTCCCAAAGTTGGGCCCTTCGTTTGAAGAGGAAAACGAAGAGAAAGTGCAAGAAGAAGAGAAAATGAAAGAGGAAAACGAGGACAAGGGAAAACAACAGTTGCTCCTGGAAGCTGCGAAAGAGCTGAGTACTTGACTCGAGGGAGAGTCAATGTTTGTGGGTGGATCCTGTTGGGTTGTTGGCATGGGGGTAGACCCAAGGTTCACTCCAAGAGCACACCAACAAGCCCTAGCTACTGGCCCTTTCAGAAACACCTAAGAAGTAGATGTAGTCTCACCCAAAGTAGCTAATAGGGGGGTTGCAGGACAGAGATGTCTACAACAAGGGGAATATCAAGTGGAACTAATACAACAATAATGCAGCATTCATATATGTCTTATCAGCTAGATCTAATCCACACATCTATAAATATGATCTAACACAATAATGCAACTAACAGTATAAAAATGATAGATATCTAGGCATCAATCTCACATACGACACAAAATATATGTGGTTCACCCTCTCTCTAGGGCTACATCCATAGAACTGTGTTTATGATATATTAATGTAAAGCTTACAGTTCTAATCTACGCTATTAGTCAATAAATATTCTCTCTTCTTCCCTTTGTCTCCCACCTTCCTATGCACTCAGCTACARGACTTGATCTTCGCACCCAGCTGAAGATCTTACAATACCAGAAGGCTCTCACTCTCAACACTCCTGTCTCTCACAGTACAATAATCTCTCAACCAACAACAATCAATATCAATACCCAAAACTAGTACTGCCCTGACCTATGTCCTCTCAACCTTTATTTATAMATTATAGTCCCTCATCGATAGTATTAGGTCAAAACCTAGGTGTCAAGACCCTAATTATCCAAAACCCTAGGTCAACTTGACCCGCCTTTTCAAGGCTTTACCAACCTGTCTTTCCTCCCTTCTTGCACAGTGCTCCAAAGAATCCAATGGTGGCTTTCTCTGCTTGYTGAGTTGTCCTCAATATATATTCCTTGTTGATATGTCATCCTCGATCTCCTCATCCAATGGCTTGATTTTTCTTACTTCGCTCCTGCTTTTCTGCTCTTTTGCTTACCTCGACCCAATGATAGTCATTGTGTCTCCTGCGTAGTTCGTGTTTGATCTTTTCTTCCTCGATCTTAACTTCCTTCCATAACCAAGGGCCAACAGGCCCCCAACACTCACCTATGACTCGTCTCGAGGCACTTCAGATCTGATCCTTTTGTTTCACTTCAACTTTGGACTGCATAGTGCAACCTTTTCTTTCTTCTTGATTCCTCCTTCCCATCCTTGTGCAGACTGTCTTTTCTGTGTCTGGTACCTAGTTTCAACTGCCCTTGGTACCTAGACCCTTTTCTCCTTGCTTTTACTGAGAGTTGTGAGGTAGCTTGTTGTCATAATACAAGTTCAGCCGACTCCCATTCACTAATCCTTCTTTCCATTCTCCCTTCAATGTCTTTAGCTACGCAACTCCTCCTTTTGTAACATAGGCGATCTCATATGGTCCAAGCGAATGCATTTTGAACTTCCCCAGATGTCTTATAAATTTACTATCATACACCAGTACTAAATCACCTTGCTTAAATTCCTTCTTCTTGATGTGCCTGTCATGATAGGCCTTCTCTCTTTCCTTCAGTACCTGTTGATGGAATCCTGCAATAAATCTATCTTCTTCTAGTTCAACCAACTGGGCGAGCCTCTCACGAACAGCTCCAGTATCATCCATGTCTATAAATGAAACAATTCTTAAGCTTGGTACCAAGTATTCCATCGAGACAACAACTTCAAGACCATAAACCAACTTGAAAGGGGTTTGCATTGTTAATTTCTTGCAAGTGGTTCTATAAGCCCAGAGTACTACTTGTACTCTTAAATCCCAGTCATCCCTATTCACACTGCAAATATTTTTTAATGTTGTCTTCAAGATTTTGTTGAATTCTTTGACCGTTTTGTTTACTTGTGGATGGTAAGGTGTACTCTTATGATGGTGAACTACAAATTCTTCAGTCATGGCTTCCACTATATTGTTGATGAAATGAGTGCCTTGATCACTCATAAGGGTCTTAGGGAATCCAAACCCGGTTATTATGTTATTAAATATAAAACATGCAGCTGTAGTTGCACTACAATCCTTGACCACTCTTGCTTCAGCCCATCTAGTCAGGTATTATGTCGCAGTGATAATGTACCTTTCTCCTGTGCACTTTCCTGGTGGGTTTATATGTCCCATGAAGTCAATGGCCCACTTTTCAAATGCTTGTAGGGTCATCTGTGATGCTAGTGGAATTTCATCTCTTCAGGATGGTTGTCCAACTCTCTGGCATACATCACAGGCTCTGGTATACTCTTTAGCATCTCTGTGTAAAGTAGGCCACCAAAGGTGAGCTTGCAGAACCTTCTACACAATTTCTTTACTTACATAATGTCCTCCTGCGATGCCTTCATGAGCTTCTATGAGGATCAGTGGGCACTCTGCCTCCATCACACATCTTCTTAGTATCTCATCAGGTCCCATCTTATATAGCTGACCAGCTATCAGTGAAAAGTCTTTAGCATGCACCACTAGCTATTTCTTCTTGGAAATTGTATACTCACTTGGAGCCATTCCTGTAGACATGAATTGGACTATTTCTGTGAAGTGGTCATCCATCTTCCTAATGGTGAGCAACTGTGCATCCAGTAGTGTATCCTCTAGACTGGTGGGTTCTTCTCCATGTTCCAACCTCGACAGGTGGTTGGGTCCCTTGTTCATTATTCTTGGCTTAACTATGATCTCAAAATCATATTCTTGAAACAAGAGAAGGCATATGCATATTCATCCCCCCAACACTCGCTTGTTGACTAGGTACTTCAGCATAGAGTGATCAATAAACATTTTAAAGTGTCCTCCTAGTAAGTAATGGCGGAATTTTTGCAGCATGTACACCATGGATAATCCTTCTCTCTCTATAGTAGTGTAATCGATTTCAGTTGTAGATAGATTTCTACTGGAAAATGATAATGGATGGTCAATCCCCCCTTCTTCAGGTTGTGCCAATACTGCTCCTAGCGAAATAGAAGACACATTGACATGCACATGAAATTCTTTTCTCCAGTCTGGAAAGACTAGAATGGGCATAGTCACCATCTTTTGTTTCATTGTGTCGAAGCTCTACTGGCATTCGTCTATCCAACCAAACTAACAGTCTTTCTTTAATAAATTCTCCATTGGCACAGTAATATGAGCATATCCTTTGATAAATTTCCTATAATAGCCAGTATGTCCTAGCGCAACACACAGTTGTTTGACTGAAGTAGGAGGCGGTAAGTCGACTATAATTGCAATTTTTGATGGATCAACCAGCAATCCTTGCTTGCATACAATATGTCCTAATAATACTCCAAATGGTGAGAAGAAGATGAACTTCTTAAAATTTAAAGCAATTTGACACTGCCTGCATTTGTCCAACATTAGTCTTAGACATTCAATATGATTTTTCAGCAAACTAAAAATAGTCCAGTCATCAAAATAGGCTTCTAAAAACTTATGAAAAAATTATTTGAACGCTTCGACCACCACCTTGGAGAAGATGGTTGGGGCATTCTTCAGTCCAAATGGCGTCACTGTGTATTGGTCGGATCCACATTCTATGGAAAATGTGGTCTTGTGGCAGTCCTCCTTCGCAATCTGGATTTGATGGTATCCTGAAAACCCATCTGTAAAAGAATATACCTCCTGGTCTCACACATCATCCAACACTTCATCTGTGAATGGTGTAGGGAAAGGATCATGCAAACAAGCATTGTTTAGCTTCCTGAGATCTACATAGATCCTGATCTTTCCTGTCTTCTTGTCTTGCACTACCATAGGGCTGATCCATTCTGACTCTTCGACATGTTCAATAATCCCTGTTTCTAACATTCTGTTGAACTCAATCTTCACTTTTTCCTTATATTTCGCGTTCAATTTGTAGGGTATTTTCTTGACTAGCTTCACATCTGGTTTCAAAGTTATTCTCATCTCTCCCATAGGTCCTTTGATACCCTTCATATCAATGAACTTGGTCGGAAACAAGTCCTGATACTCGTGCAGTAATTCTGTAATTTTGTCAATGGTAGAAGCATCCCAGTAATCTCCGACATTGGCAAGCTTCGGTGTCTCCTCTGTCCCAATATTGAATTTCTTTGTCTTGATCGATTGTCCAATGAATGGCAGCTCAACTCCTCATCCTTCCACATCCCTGTGGCCTTTTGTCTTAGCAATGTTTACCTTCCTCGGATCATCATCTGCGTTGACATTAATGTTGTAACACCCTTGTAGTTTCTGGAATGGCATAGTCCATTCGTCCTCTTCTTGTTCCAAAGGGAGTCTAGATGCTTACTTAAATACTTTCTGCCTCACAATCTATAGTTCTTGATCTACTGAGGGAAATTCACTTTCAAACAAAAATTTGGTTACAAAATTCTAAAGCATACCTTCCCAATCTACAGTGATGAGGCATAGCTCCACTTGAAGGTACCAGTTAATAGGGGTCATGTCCAGCGTGTTAATGAATCCGTGTACCCATTTTTCTTGAGGAATGTCACTTCATGCTTCTTCACAGCTTCACACATGGTCCTTTGGGTAGCTTCAACTTGTGTACCTCACTTCATAGCTTCCTACTGTTACACATTATTTTGGTCACTCTGGTGATGTCTCTACAGTTATATGTTCAGGCTCTCATAAGGACCTTTTGCCTGAGAAAAGTGACTATTGTCTTCTTCTACAAAACATATTTTTAAGATGAGTTCGCAGGCTGCATATATTGCAGGGTGCAAAAACCATGATTCTTGCAGGCTGCTCTATACCTGGATTGCGAGGGGTTCACAGTTTGCTCTATAGGGAAGGTGTGAACCTGCTTCAAAGATAAAAAAGAAGAAGAGGTTACGAAGGTTCTAGAAGAGGATCTTCTAGAAAATGAGTTGTTATTCACATGGTTGGCATCCTACTGACTTCTCATATTTAGTGGGACCATCCTCATCCCTTTAACCATCTCTCCTTCTCTTATATAATGAAAGGTTTCTCATGGAAGAGGTGAAGCAAGATTGAATAGAGAATTGATGAAATAATAGATTTAGAATTGTGTGAGGAATCCTATTTGAATTGATGCTTGAGGCCTCCATTTGTCCATCAATCCATAGTGGATCTTCTTCATGCAAGCATGGAGCAAGTGTGTGTGTTGGAACAAAGGACCACTGAAAGGAAGCTTGCGACATCAAGACAATCTGGTTGTATCTTCTACTTTCATTTAATATAATATAGTGGCATGTCCCTTTCCCATAAAATCACTCTTATTTTAGTACATGACTCCTTGATCACATGTATAGGCCTTCATTGAATGTATTATTGTTTCTTTCACCTTGGTTGATTTGTGTCATTGTAGATATGATATCACAAGGCTACCAAAGTGAAGACGGGACAAAAAATACATAAGGAAGCGATATCTAAAGGTACATCACTTACTCCTTCTTCGATAACAAATTCAATGATTGTAACTTAGGGGAAGTGTCATGTCATGTCCTGTTTTTTTCTAGATCTAGGTGGATCTAGGGAGATCTGTTAATGTCTGCATATACCGATTTATCCTATAACAAAATTGGCGACTCCACTAGGGATACAACTCATTTTGTGGTTTTTTGTTGGCCATTTGCTCTTAGACTACTCTTTTTCTTTTCCAACCAATCTCTGAGTCTATGGGAGATCCATATAGACTCTCTGGACCTAGAAGTTCACTCAAATATTTCATCCTTTTTCCATATTTTCCTTGATTTCAAACAGTGTCACACTGTACCTCTCTATAACATGTGAAAATCCTTGATTCTTGGACCATACTGTTCATTCCAGTGCGACCATCTCGCACCCTACCAGTGTCTAGATTGTGCAAATGCCTAATTTTCACACTGCACCCCACTACTAGGCTGCGAACTCATTTGTAATTTTTTTGGATTAAGCCTTCTTGTCTTTTTGATTCCCATATTTGTTTGTTTACCTGGGAAGAACTTCTTTTGCTAGTGTTGTATTGTTTGTTGATTTCAAATCTCGTGGTTGATTGGTTTTTAGAGATCGAAAACTCTTCTCAATCATTTTTTCCTAGTTTTTTACTTCTTGAATTTTTATCGACAAGGGTATAATCTCTGATTTTGAGATCTGAGTGCTTGTCTGATCAAAAGTCTTTGATTATATTAAAAGTTGGGATTGATTGTGTTTTTTGATTGCTTGCTTCCTAGAAAGTTCTTTGTCCATGCGCATTTGGTGAACTACTTTCTTGTCATTTTTATTTTTATCTACTATAAAAGAGAAACTTTGTTTGGGTTGTTTTTGTTTTGAGGTGATTTTCTATTGCTTTTAGTTTCTTTTAAACAAAAATCTTATTTCTTTGTTTGCATTAGATTGGGGGCATCCTTGCATTTGAAGTAGAGAAATTACATAATTTTTTTGGGGGGGTGTGAATCGTGTATTGGCGTACAGTCTATTTGTCTCATTTCTTGAAAATCTTGATATTGATGAGTTTAGTAAAATTTTGGCACGTTGCACATTTGGGAATGATAAATGTTTTCTCCTTCTCGTAGCATAACTTTCATCGAAATGAAAAGATTGGATATTCGTCTCTTTACATAACTTTCAAGTCGGTCAAAACACCATATTGTCCAAGCCATTTTCCTCTTGAGTAAAAACAACCATAAAATAAAGCACTTATAAAACTTGATTAGACATTTTTATATTTTATGGTAGCACACCTACATTAGATTAGATGTAGGGCTTTGGAATAGGTGTGAAAGATAACTTTCCAAAGATGAAAACGAACATAGAATCTTGAGTTAGGGAGTGGTGAAATCCACTTATTACATTTTGTCTTGGGAATCCCTTCTAACACAAGGGTCAATCACGATGTCGCATTGAGACTGGTAGAGTTACTCACCCTTCTTTGTTGGTCTTGGTGTAGAGATTGCGCGTATTATGGGGGTCGCTTGAAGGTATGCCCACAATGATGAGTGGAATCCTTTCAAGTTGATTTTAGGCTAGATACCCTGCCCTTCCACGTGGATTGGACTATTGACTGTTTCCCCAGGCATCACTGTAGTAATTGGTAACCTTAGTGGCCTATCTCTTTAGGGTCTTTACACAAGGTGACTGTGGAGGGGAAAGTCTTTACAGTACCTGGAATCGACGTTGGCCAAAATTACTTGAGCTCCTTGGAGGGTATACCCATGTTTATGTGTGGGAGCTTACACCACGGTGTAAGTCTGTTAAGTAGGTCATCAACGTAACTTTTCCACCCGCTCTATCTCAGTCCCTTCTTAATTTGTTCCCGTGACGTTGGATTTCATGACCAGCAAGTGTGCTCATTGTGAGAGGGTTTTCTTTGTTTTCTTGCTTCCTAGATTTTTAGCGTGTGTTGTTTGTTTTACCTAGCAGACTCTAGTTTGGATTTTTTTTTTAATGACGTCAGTTCTTGAAATGACCAATGAAGGAACCCCTACTCCAGGGGAACCTTTTGTTTTTCCTTCTTATGGAAACATTGGTCCTCCCCACATCGCTACTTTGATCCTTCAAGGTCTCACAATTGGATTACCGGTATGGTTGTTTTCCACTCAGGTAATCCTGAATGTAGTTAGTTCTTTAGTTGTAAGCACTTCCCCCTAAGAAAATCAACCTCATGTTGATCCTTCACCTTTTTCACTAGTCMGGTATTCTGTCGCAGTGATAATGTACCTTTCTCCTGTGCGCTTTCCTGGTGGGTTTATAGGTCCCATGAAGTCAATGGCCCACTTTTCAAATGCTTATAGGGTCATCTGCGATGCTAGTGGAATTTCATTTCTTCAGGATGGTTTTCCAACTCTCTGGCATACATCATAGGCTCCRGTATACTCTTTAGCATCTCTGTGTAAAGTAGGCCACCAAAGGCCAGATTGCATAACCTTCTACGTAGTTTCTTTACCTACATAATGACCTCCTGCGATGCCTTCATGAGCTTCTGCGAGGATCAGTGGGTGCTCTGCCTCCATCACACATCTTCTTAGTATCTCATGAGGTCCCATCTTATATAGCTGACCAGCTATCAGTGAAAAGTCTTTAGCGTGCACCACTAGCTATTTCTTCTTGGAAATTGTATACTCACTTGGAGCCATTCCTATAGATATGAATTGGACTATGTCTGTGAAGTGGCCATCCATCTTCCTAATGGTGAGAAACTATGCATCCGGTAGTGTATCCTCYATACTGGTGGGTTCTTCTCCATGTTCCAACCTCGACAGGTGGTCGRGTCCCTTGTTCATTCTTCTTGGCTTAACTATGATCTCAAAATCATATTCTTGAAATAGGAGAAGGCATATGCATATTCAGCCCCCCAACAYTGGCTTGTTGACTAGGTACTTCAGCGTAGAGTGATCAATAAATATTTTAAAGTGTCCTCCTAGTAAGTAATGGCGGAATTTTTGCATCACGTACACCATGGATAATCCTTCTCTCTCTGTAGTAGTGTAATCAATTTCAACTGTAGATAGATTTCTACTGGCAAATGCTAATGGATGGTCAATATTCCCTTCTTCAGGTTGTGCCAATACTGCTCCTAACGAAATAGAAGACACATCGACATGCACATGAAATTTTTTTCTCCAGTATGGAAAGACCAGAATGGGCGTAGTCACCATATTTTGTTTCAGTGTGTCGAAGCTCTACTGGCATTCGTCTGTCCAACCAAACTGACAGTCTTTCTTTAATAAGTACTCCATTGGCGCACTAATATGAGCATATCCTTTGATAAATTTCCTGTAATAGCCAGTATGTCCTAGCGCAACGCGCATTTGTTTGACTGAAGTAGGAGGTGATAAGTCGACTATAATTGCAATTTTTGATGGATCAACCAGCAATCCTTTCTTGCATACAATATGTCCTAATAATACTCCAAATGGTGAGAAGAAGATGAACTTCTTAAAATTTAAAGCAATTTGACATTGCCTGCATTTGTCCAACATTAGTATTAGACATTCAATATGATTTTTCAGCAAACTAAAAATAGTCCAGTCATCAAAATAGGCTTCTAAAAACTTATGAAAAAATTATTTGAATTCTTTGACCACCACCTTGGAGAAGATGGATGGGGCATTCTTCAGTCCAAATGGCATCACTGTGTATTGGTGGGATCCACATTCTGTGGAAAATGTGGTCTTGTGGCAGTCCTCCTTGGCAATCTGGATCTGATGGTATCCTGAAAACCCATCTGTAAAAGAAAATACCTCCTGGTCTCCCACATTATCCAACACTTCGTCTGTGAATGGTGTAGGGAAAGGATCATGCAAACAAGCATTGTCCAGCTTCCTGAGATCTACACAGATCCTGATCTTGCCTGTCTTCTTGTCTTGCACCACCATAGGGTTGATCCATTCCGACTCTTCGACAGGTTCAATAATCCCTGCTTCTAACATTCTGTTGAACTCAATCTTCACTTTTTCCTTATATTTCAGGTTCAATCTATAGGGCATTTTCTTGACTGGCTTCACATATGGTTTCAAATTTATTCTCATCTCTCCCATAGGTCCTTTGATACCCTTCATATCAGTAAACTTGGTCGAAAACAAGTCCTGATACTCGTGCAGTAATTCTGTAATTTTGTCAATGGTAGCAGCGTCCCAGTAATCTCCGACATTGGCAAGCTTCGGTGTCTCCTCTGTCCCAATATTGAATTTATTTGTCATGATCGATTGTCCAATGAATGGCAGCTCAACTCCTCGTCCTTCCACATCCCTGTGGCCTTCTGTCTTAGCAATGTTTACCTTCCTCGGATCATCATCTGCGTCGACATTAATGTTGTAACACCCTTGTATTTTATGGAATGTCGTAGTCCATTCATCCTCTTCCTATTCCAAAGGGATTCTAGATTCCTACTTAAATAATTTCTGCCTCACAATCTGTAGTGCTTGATCTACTGAAGGAAATTCACTTTCAAAAAAAAAATTGGTTACAAAATTCTGAAGCATACCTTCCCAATCTACAGTGATGAGGAATAGCTCCGCTTGAAGGTACCAGTTAATAGGGGTCATGTACAGCGTGTTAATGAATCTGTGTACCCATTGTTCTTGAGGAATGTCACTACGGGCTTCTTCACAGCTTCACACATGGTCCTTTGGGTAGCTTCAACCTGTGTACCTCACTTTGTAGCTTCCTACTGTTACACATTATTTTGGTCACTCTGGTGATGTCTCTACAGTTATGTGTTTAGGCTCTCATAAAGACCTTTTGCCTGAGAAAAGTGACTATTGTCTTCTTCTACAAAACATATTTTTAAGATGAGTTCGCAGGCTGCATATATTGCAGGGTGCAAAAAACCTGATTCTCGCAGGCTTCTCTATACCTGGATTGCGAGGGGTTCACGGTTTGCTCTATAGGAAGGGTGTGAACCTGCTTCAAAGATAAAAAGGAAGAAGAGGTTACGAAGGTTCTAGAAGAGGATCTTATAGAAAATGATTTGGCATTCACATGGTTGGCATCCTACTGACTTATCATATTTAGTGGGACCATCCTCATCGCTTTAACCATCTCTCCTTCTCTTATATAATGAAAGGTTTCTCATGGAAGAGGTGAAGCCAGATTGAATAGAGAATTGATGAAATAATAGATTCAGAATTGTGTGAGGAATCCTATTTGAATTGATGCTTGAGGTCTCCATTTGTCCATCAAGCCATAGTGGATCTTCTTCATGCAAGCGTGGAGCAAGTGTGTGTGTTGGAATGAAGGACCACCGAAAGGAATCTTGCGACATCAAGACAATCTGGTTGTATCTTCTACTTTCATTTAATATAATACAGTGGCATGTCCCTTTCCCATAAAATCACTCTTATTTAGTACATGACTCCTTGATCACATGTATAGGCCTTCATTGAATGTATTATTGCTGCTTTCACCTTGGTTTATTTGTGTCGTTGTAGATATGATATCACAAGGCTACCAAAGTGAAGCAGGGAAAAAAAATACATAAGGAAGCGATATCTAAAGGTACGTTACTTATTCCTTCTTCAATGACAAATTCAATGATTGTAACTGAGGGGAAGTGTTATGTCATGTACTGTTTTTTCCTAGATCTAGGTGGGTCTAGGCAGATCTGTTAATGTCTGCATATACCGATTTATCCTATAACAAAATTGGCGACTCCACTAGGGATACAACTCATTTTGGGGTTTTTTGTTGGCCATTTGCTCTTAGACTACTCTTTTTATTTTCCAACCAATCTCTGAGTCTATGGGAGATCCATATAGACTCTCTAGACCTAGAATTTCACTCAAATATTTCGTCCTTTTTCCAAATTTTCCTTGATTTCAAACAATCTCGCACTGTACCTCTCTATAGCATGTGAAAATCCTTGATTCTTGCACCATATTGTTCAGTCCAGTGCGGCCATCTCGCACCCTACCTATGTCTAGACTGCGCAAATGCCTAATTTTCCCATTGCACCCCACTACTAGGCTGCGAACTCATTTGTAATTTTCTTGGATTAAGTCTTCTTGTCTTTTTGATGCCCATATTTGTTTTTTTACCTAGGAAGAACTTCTTTTGCTAGTTTTGTATTGTTTGTTGATTTCAAATCTCATGGTTGATTGGTTTTTAGAGATCGAAAACTCTTCTCAATCATTTTTTCCCAGTTTTTGACTTCTTGACTTTTTATCGACAAGGGTATAATCTCTGATTTTGAGATCTGAGTGCTTGTTTGATCAAAAGTCTTTGATTAGATTAAAAGTTGGGATTGATTGTGTTTTTTGATTGCTTGCTTCCTGGAAAGTTCTTTGTCCATGCGCATTTGGTGAACTACTTTCTTGTCATTTTTATTTTTATCTACTATAAAAGAGATACTTTGTTTGGGTTGTTTTTGTTTTGAGGTGATTTTCTATTGCTTTTAGTTTCTTTTAAACAAAAATCTTATTTCATTGTTTGCATTAGATTGGGGGAATCCTTGCATTTGAAGTAGAAAAATTACATGATTTTTTGGGGGGGGTGTGAATCGTGTATTGGCGTACAGTCTATTTGTATCATTTCTTGAAAATCTTGATATTGATGAGTTTAGTAAAATTTTGGCACGTTGCACATTTGGGAATGATAAATGTTTTCTCCTTCTCGTAGCATAGCTTTCATAGAAATGAAAAGATTGCATATTCTTCTCTTTGCATAACTTTCGAGTTGGTCAAAACACCATCTTGTCCAAGCCATTTTCCTCTTGAGTAACAACAACCATAAAATAAAGCACTTATAAAACTTGATTAGACATTTTTATATTTTATGGTAGCACACCTACATTAGATTAGATGTAGGGCTTTGGAATAGGTGTGAAAGATAACTTTCAAAAGCTGAAAACGAACATAGAATATTGAGTTAGGGAGTGGTGAAATCCACTTATTACATTTTGTTCTGGGAAGCCCTTCTAACACAAGGGTCAATCACGAGGTCGCATTGAGACTGGCAGAGTTACTCACTCTTCTTTGTTGGTCTTGGTGTAGATATTGCGCGTATTATGGGGGTCGCTTGAAGGTATGCCTACAATGATGAGTGGAATCCTTTCAAGTTGATTTTAGGCTAGATACCCTTCCCTTCCGCGTGGATTGGACTGTTGACTGTTTCCCCAGGCATCATTGTAGTCATTGGTAACCTTAGTGGCCTATCTCTTTAGGGTCTTTACACAAGGTGACTGTGGAGGGGAAATTCTTTACAGTACCTGGAATCGACGTTGGCCAAAATCACTTGAGCTCCTTGGAGGGTATACCCACGTTTATGTGTGGGAGATTGCACCAGGGTGTAAGTACATTAAGTAGGTCATCAACGTAACTTTTCCACCCACTCTATCTCATTCCCTTCTTAATTTGTTCCCATGACATTGGATTTCATGACCAACTAGTGTTCTTATTGTGAGAAGGTTTTCTTTGTTTGCTTGCTTCCTAGATTTTTAGCGTGTGTTGTTTGTTTTACCTAGGAGACTCTAGTTTGGATTTTTGTTTTAATGGCATCAGTTCTTGAAATGACCAATGAAGGAACCTCTACTCCAGGGGAACCTTTTGTTTTTCCTTCTTATGGAAACATTGGTCCTCCCCACATTGCTACTTTGATCCTTCCAGGTCTCACAATTGGATTATCAGTATGGTTGTTTTCCACTCAGGTAATCCCGAATGTAGTTAGTGCTTTAGTTGTAAGCACTTCCCCCCAAGAAAATCAACCTCATGTTGATCATTCACCTTCTTCACTAGTAAGATCTTCTTCACCTTCTTCACTTGCAAGGTCTTTTTCCATTTCATCTTCTTCGCCGAGTGAAATATCTAAAGCTAGTAACTCGATGGATAAGAAGAAGAAGAAAAGGAAGAATACGAAGAAAAAAAATAAACCAAAGCCTAAAATTCTAGCCACTGCCGGTCATGTTGGAATGAAACCAGTTACTGTTGATCATGCTAGGAGTGTTGATGATGTCAAGATCACCCAAACAACCCATAATCCCAAATACCCCTACAAGCTTTGCAAAGGTGGCCATCTTCTTAAGGATTTCTCTGGTCTATCCAAGGTTATATAAGCATGGTCTACACACCTTCGCCGACCTATGTTGTCAGCCTCTGAACGACATGACGATGACTTCCCGTCAACTAGTCATGATGTCGTTGGGAAGAGGAAAATTCGGGTCAAGTTCCCATGTATGTTGTGCAAAGGGAGTCATCTAACTCACCTTTTCCCTTGTATGGACGAAGCCTCAAAATTACTGGAAGACATGACTCTTTCACAGCCCCAACTTCCAGCTACATATTGCAAGATTCTCGACCCACCTATAGTTGATGGAATGATCAATCCAGCCCCTTTATCGGTCAATCCGGTTGATCATGTAATCAATCTAGTCACGTCCTTATTTGAACCAGTTGACAAAGTGGTCGATCTGATCCCATCCTCGGTCGAACCCACTCTCCCATTAGAGAGTGACACCAAAGTGGTCGATCTGTTTCCACCCGTCGACCCCATTCTCCCCTTGGAGAATGAAACCTAAGTGGTCGATCTGGTTTTGTCATTGGTCAATCCCACTCCTCCTTTGACAAGTGCCAAAGTGGCAGATCCAGTCCCTTCCTCAGTCAGTCCCACTCTTCCTCTGAAGAGTGTCTGCGTGGTCGATCTGATCCCATCATCAATCGATCCTACTCTCCCTCTAGATATTAAACCGGATAATGCCCACGTTTTTCTCGTTGATACATAATCTACCATGTTGGGGGGCATTCCTCATTCTCTCGTGAAATCCACTCTAAGTAATGAGGCCATCATTTTTGATTAGCGTGTGCTAACAGGACCTTCTCTTCCCTCTGACATTCCTTTCTAGATTACAGTACAGGTTTTTGGTGGGGATGTTCCTCTAACGATGATAGATGAAGGTGCATCCATTAGTATTTTGTCCTCTGTTGCTTGGCATGGTTTGGTTTGTCCTCAACTTGCGCTAGTTACATAAAATATGTTAGATTTTAACAAAAGAACTAGTCAACCTTTAGGGACCCTTCCTCAGTTTCCCATAACTTTGGGAGGGAAAAATATCTTTATTGATGTCATGGTAGTTCGATACCCTTTGTATTTSTCTTTACTCCTTGGGTGAGATTATGTCTATTCCATGAAAGCTATTGTGTCCACTCTTTTTCATGTGATATATTTCCCACATGATGGAATAATAGTGACTATTGATAAAATTTCRTTCATCGGTCCTGACTGGATTACCTCCCTAAATGTTTCTTATATGAAGACAGTATCTCCCCTGCCCCATGTCAATTATGTGGCATTGTCTCCCATGACTTCAAATTTTGATGACTTGGATCTGGTAGTTGACATGGTGATTTCTTCGGTAGGGTGATTGGAGCATGATCTCCTTACCCCTATTGTGGCCCTTGACATGTGTTCCTTCCAGAATGATTTTCTTCCATCCAGTGAAGATCTCTTATAATCCATGACCAATTTTTGTCCCTTGACATGGTGTTCTTCCAGAGCGTTATTTTCTTGGAATCCATGATCAAGAAGAGGTCACGAGCATAGTTTCGCTTCTCTGTGGAAAGCTCGTTAAAAAATGAAACAGAGGTCATGAACATAGTTTCTCTTCTCTGTGGGAAGATCGTTAAAAAATGAAACATAGGTCATGAGCATAGTTTCTCTTCTCTGTAGCAAGATTGTTAAAAAATGAAATAGATGTCACAAGCATCATTTCTCTTCTCTATAGCAAGCTTGTTAAAAAATGAAACAAAAGCTTTGAGCAGATTTTTCCTCTCTATAGCAAGCTCGTTAAAAAATGAAACAACAATCTGGGGATTGAACCCGAAACCCTAAGCATAGTTCTTTTTCTGTGTCAATCTCATTTAAAAAATGAAATAGTCACCTCTCTTGAACTTTCTTTTCATCCTCTCTTATCTTTTTTTTTCGTCTAGTAGAGAAATTGTTGACAACCTTAAAGTTGGTGTATGAATTGAAGCTTGGAGGGCATGTCTCCAGCCTGTGATGATCATTTTGGAGTTAAGTCACTAGCTGTCAAGCTAGGTGCATACTCGAGCTCAGTATTCATTCGTTCTCGCACTCAAAAATACATGAGAATGCAGCTGAGTATACTTTTTTCATATTTTCGAACTTGTCATGGTAACACAGAAACAAAAAAAATTAGGAGTATCCTTTAAGCTCTTTTCACGCTCCATAAAAATGAAAAGATTGTCAAGCAATCTTGTTATTTTCACACTTGTAAAAGTATTTGAAGAAAACGTTTGATGAGTGATAGTTTATCACATTTTTGGTCTCGTCGAACTAATTTACGAAAAAGGAACTGGGAAATTTCTCTTTAAGTGTTTTTCAGACTCTCAAAACATGAAAAACCCCAGAGTTTTCTATATTTGGACTTGTTAAACAAACATCAAAAGGCCCTTATGGGACTGAACCACTCCTTCCTAGGGTTCGTTAAACATACTCTAAGGGACTCATCCCAAGGAAGAGATTACATCAATAAGCATATCTTATCCTCCTTAAGATTGTGTAAAAATAAAGAGGTACTCGCCAGAAATGGTGGGGGGAATTTTGGGAAAGGGATATGCCTTCGCATTTGTATTAGTGGTAGTTAGCATCGCTCTTGAACATGACACCCCCTGTTTGTCATTTGAATCCAGGTTTGGAAATCCATTTGTCTCTTGTCTGACTTGCTACAAGGTCATATCTTGGGTCTTCTTTGAGTCAATGCTACCAAGACAATTGTCATGTCATTCATATGTTCAAGAGAAGTCCAAACAAACTTTCCATTGATTTGGCCATCTACAGTTGTCAATTATTACCATGTCGACCTTCCCTGTGTCTGTTTCAAATCATATTCATACTTTGACTTACCCTAAAAATCTGTTACTTATTTCATGTCATTGATGGGGGATACATCAAGGCCCTCCTGTGATGAGTCTTTTTCCATCGACTCCAACTCATTATCCGAGAATAAGAATTAGAAATCATTTAGTACCTTAGAACTGGCATGCCTTAATGGTAGGTCTCTTCACTTTTGACAGTGGATTCACATCATTGGTCCCTGATCGAGAGATTCCACCAAGTGTTCGAATTCAACTCATGTATTCACATTCGTTCAGATTGTACTTAGGTACCTTGGGAGTCATTGACATCAATGGTGATTTCCCTCGCACTTGTTAATGATTTTCATCAATGAATGGTAATCAAGTGGTTTCTATCATGTTTGACTTCGACACCTATAATCACATGGCTAGATTCATACTTTCAGATGACGGGATTGAATACCCTGGGTCTCATCTTTTCTGGTCCAGGTTGCGATGGAGTATTTTAGATTTTTATTGACACATAGATTCACTTTGTATGTCGCGTGGCTATGTCCTAATATGAGTCTTCTAACACATATATCCACAGTGTATTCCTGGTGGCTATGTAGCATTTTTTATGACATGAATCCATGGTGTATGATTGGTGGCCATGGCCTACATTTGTGATTTTATTCACTTGTAGTCTAAGCATGGGAATGCCTACCTCAGAACTAGTATTATATTTTGTAGATGCTTGATTGTTTGCATGTTTCTGATTAGGTGCGATCCTTGTTTCCGACACACACACACACATTTTACAAAGTATTTCGGCTATGACGAGTTCTAGCCTCATAATTTGGGGGGCATTCTGTTACACATTTTGGTCACTCTGGTGATGTCTCTACAGTTATGTGTTCAGGCTCTCATAAGGACCTTTTGCTTGAGAAAATTGGTTGTTGTCTTCTTCTACAAAACATATTTTTACGATGAGTTCATAGGCTGCATATATTACAGGGTGCAAAAACACTGATTCTTGCAGGCTTCTCCATACCTAGATTGCGAGGTGTTCGTAGTTTGCTCTATAGGCAGGGTGTAAACCTGCTTCAAAGCTAAAATGGAAGAAGAGGTTATGAAGGTTCTAGAAGAGGATCTTCTAGAAAATGAGTTGGAATTCACATGGTTGGCATCCTACTAACTTCTAATATTTAGTGGGATCATCCTCATCCCTTTAACCATCTCTCCTTCTCCTATATAATGAAAGGTTTCTCATGGAAGAGGTGAAGCAAGATTGAATAGAGAATTGATGAAAGAATAGATTTAGAATTGTGTGAGGAATCCTATTTGAATTTATGCTTGAGGCCTCCATTTGTCCATCAAGCCATAGTGGATCTTCTTCATGTAAGCATGGATAAAGTGTGTGTGTTGGAATGAAGGACCACCGAAAGGAAGCTTGCGACATCAAGGCAATCTGGTTGTATCTTCTACTTTCATTTAATATAATATAGTGGCATGTCCCTTCCCATAAAATCACTCTTATTTTATTACATGACTCCTTGATCACATGTATAGGCCTTCATTGAATGTATTATTGTTGCTTTTACCTTCATCAATTTGTGTCGTTGTAGATCTGATATCACAAGGCTACCAAAGTGAAGCAGGGACAACAAAGACATAAGGAAGCGATATCTAAAGGTACGTCACTTATTCCTTCTTCAATGACAAATTCAATGATTGTAACTTAGGGGAAGTGTCATGTCCTATCCTATTTTGTTCTAGATCTAGGTGGATCTAGGGAGATCTGTTAATGTCCGCATATACCGATTTATCCTATAACACTTCTTGTGCTGAGAACCGTATTGTCATCAAGGTTCAATCTGTAATATTTATTTTGTCCAATCTGTAATATTTATTTTGTGTGTCCCCCACCATCTTGCTGGTGTATCTTTCAGGGCCTCATCCATAGCCAACAACCTCTGTTGTGCTGGTACACTTGTTTCAAAATCTTAGAGGAAGGCTTCTAGAGGGTTCAGACAATCAAAGGTAGGCAAGTTACTTATTGTTGTACTAATCCAGCAAACTTCTCTAGTCAGTTGAGAACATCTCCTTGTGGATACTTCATACATATGGTTCTTCCAGTTCTCCAGTGATTCTTCTGAATCAGATGAGCATGCACTGTCACTTCACCAACTTAGATTTCCATCGGCAGTAGGGTTGATATAATCTTGTTGTCTGACTGTTAATTTATATATGTTTTCCAGCTCATATGCATGGTCTTCTTCTCTGATGGGCTCTATATATCGCAGACCCTCATCTGGATATAAGGGTGCAATGACCCTAAGGCCAGCTCTTTCAAATTTCATGTGTCTTTTCTTTAAATCAACAATAGTAGAATTTTCAAAGGCCCAATTAATTCCTAGCAATGCAGGGTAAGGGAAACTATCATCAACAATTTCAATTACCTCAAAATATGCAAAGGTTCTAACTCCGTCAATGTCCATAGGGACATGCTCCAATCGTCCAAATGGGCTAACAACTTGCGGATTAGACATTCTAATCCTAATAGGGGAATAGATCAACTTTGGTTTTCCCATTAGTGCCCAAGTTTTCTTCTTCATGAAATTGACCTCCAACCCTAAGTCGAGGACCTCATAGTTTATATCATACTCTCCTATTTGAGCATTCAAATGTAATTCTTTGTTTGTTCTTCTCTTCTTACCAATCTGGTGTACTTCCCTATTCAGTGAGGGGTCTACCTTTCCTAGCTCATATTGCCTAATTAGGTTATGTAACTCTTGCACAACATTCTCATCCTGAATTAACTTAAGACAAGTGTACAAAAATTCAATGAGTTTACTTACCTCTTTTCCTTCTTTCGGTGAAGCCGATTGATCAAATCCCTAAGGCATTCCATACTCTTTTATTTCTGGTCGCATTTTAGATGAGGATCCCTGGTCCCCCTTGAACTCCTGTCTTTCTTCCTTGAATATTTGTATTTCTTTCCTTGCATCAAAAGCCTGAGTCTTCTCCACAACTTTCTTGATACCTAACTCTTTTGCGATCTTTCTTTGGATTGTTCTATCTTCTCCTGTAGCAGCACCTCCTCGAGTAATAACAACGACTCTAGCATATGTTCCACATGATTAGCCATATATCAGTTGCACTTGTGGTTTCTTCTGGGGTCCTTTTCTTTCCTGAAGCTTAGCCAGTAGAAGAAGGCATTCTTCTATGACATGCTTGAAAGAGTTACAATAATTGCAGGTTGTGAAAGGATTCTAACAATCCCTTGCCAAGTGTCTTGGTTGCATGTAGTTATAATAGATTATTTGTCTTCATCCTCAGCCCATACCTCCTCCTCGTCCTCATCCTCTTTATCCACCGTGAGGATTGAAGTTTCCTCTCCCTGGAGAGTTGTACTAAGGAGTGTTTCCTTCTTGTTGTACTTCGCCTTGAATCTTGTATATGTCCGTCGACCTCTCATGCATGGGATCGTAAGCTCTACAATATCAATCATCATGCCCCACTGATTTACAGAATGTGCAATACAAGTTTGTGGGTGTATGAACATACTTATGCATGTAATAGCACTCACTTGGGTGGTGTCTATTTCTACATACAGTGCACCAGGGCAGGTTAACTTGCTTCAAGGGGCTCAGCGATCCTGAGGCCAAATACTCATGAAATAAGGGAAAATGTTTCTTTTCATGACCTTCATATCTGCATATTACACACCACATATCTTCTCTTTTGTCCTTCGCCTTGTCCTTCTTCTTGTCCTCGACCTGCAGAGACAAACTAGTCAGCTGGCTCAAGATCTGGCTCATGCCTGAGCTAGATTCTCCCATAGGTGTTGATTCAAGCTTCATGGAGATCTCCAAATATTCTTCCTATGATGAAATATTCTACTGCATTAGAGGGACTCTGATGTGTGGTAACAACACCATGATGAACAATTCTTTGTTTTGTTCATCGGGGATCTGAAAAGTTAATTGGCCTCTTAGGGTCTTGAATTTCTCTTCAAACTCCCAAATAGGTTCTGCTACCTTTTGTTTGATCTCTTTTATCTCTGTAATACATTGTGACTCTGACTTAGGTTTATTAAAATATGCAATCAATGAATTCTTGATCTCTTTCAGTGGCTTAGGTTGCACCAGTCCTTGGACAAGTTTCATGTACCATCTCAGCGCGCGGTCCCTTAGCGTAGTGCTGAACTGGGTTCTCTTGATGGCTTTTTCGGTGATACTTTTAATATTCCACATAGCCTCTCACAAGAACTAATGTTGATCGGGATCCTCAGATCCATCTCCCCTTAAGATAGGGAGCCTCATCTCATTTGCCATAGATTTCCCTAGGCTTCCTATATGAGTATAGGCTGAGTTTCTTGTAACATCACTCTAAAGACTCTAGTGGTTCTGGCTATTGTGGTTGCTTGGTGCTATTGAAACAACAAGAGGGTTAATGTTACTTACTTCAGTAATCTGCATAGCTCCTAAGGTTTCTATCTCACCTTGGAGAAGTTATTCAACTTTCTCTTCTTTTGTTCTAGTGGGTTCTGAATGTTATTCGTCTATTAGATCTACCTCTTATCCACTGTAGAAATCCTATTCTCTATAGTTTTTCTTAAATAGATTCTCTAGGGGAACCCCTATGAATACTCTTCCACTGCGCGTATGTCCAACTTCTGTGTCATTGTCGCTGTCTGAATTTATGAACATTAGCCTTTTCAGGTCCAACCAGTCTACTGTATCTTTAAGACGTTCTTTTCATGCAACAACATATTGATTCTCAGCTTTAGAAAAGTGAAAAAAAATTCCTCTTGTTCCTTTGAAAAAGTATCTCTCGGCTTGGCTATATGATTCTACCCTATCAACAGCAAATTCAGTGATATACCCTCCAATGGCACTATCAAACCAATGATCTACTTCTCTGGATACAACATTGTCAACTCTATTGAACTTCTGAATCAGTGTTGGTGTCCAAACCATAGGAGGTCTAGTCCCGATCTCGAACTGGGTAATGGCTAACCTAGCCAACCACTCAAACAACTCCTGGTCAATTCCTCCAAAGAAGATTTCGTGAATGTCGGTGAAGATGTATCTTTGTAGCCAATCTTTAGTATTCAGTTTAGGGTTCTTGTTTTGGGCTTCAGCGAAGTCCCTCTCTTGATCCTCTATCCAATTTTGAATCTTTGTCTTTGACGGGAACCACCTTGACATTCCCTTAAAAAGATTCTGGTCCCAACAACAAAACCATTTGTTGGCATGGGGGCATACCCAGGGTTCATTCCAAGAGCACACCAACAAAAGCTAGCTACTGGCCCTTTCAGTAACACCTGCGAAGAAGATGTAGTCTCACCCGAAGAAACTAATAGGGGGGTTACAGGACAAAGATGTCTACAACCAGGGGAATATCAAGTGGAACTAATACAACAATAATGCAGCATTCATATATGCCTTATCAGCTTGATCTACTCTGTGTAGCTATAAATATGATCTAACACAATAATGCAACTAATAGTATAGCAATGAGATAGATCCAGGCATCAATCTCACATACGACACAAAATATATGTGGTTCACCCTCTCTCTAGGGCTATACCAATAGAACTATTCTTATGATATATTAAGATAAATCTTATAGTTCTAAACTGTGCTCTTAGTCAATAGATCTTCTCTCTTCTTTCCTCTGTCTCCCACCTTCCTGCACACCCAACTATAGGACTTGATCTTCGTACCCAGCAGAAGATCTTACAATACTAGAAGTCTCTTACTCTCAACACTCCTCTCTCTCACAATACAATAATCTCTCAACCAACAACAATCAATATCAATACCCAACACTAGTACCGCCCTGACCTAGGTCCTCTTGACCTCTATTTATACATTATATTCCCTCACCAATAGTTCTAGGTGTCAAAACCCTAATTACCCAAAACCCTAGGTGTCTAAAGCCCTAGGTCAACTTGACCCACCTTTTCAAGGCTTCGCCAGCCTGTCTTTCCTCCCTTCTCGCACGATGCTCCAAAGCATCCAATGGTGGCTTTCTCTTCTTGCTGAGTTGTCCTTGATCCATCTTCCTTGTTGATCTATCATCCTTGATCTCCTCATCCAACAGATTTATTTTCCATACCTTGCTCTGGATTTTCTTCTCTTTTTCTTACTTCGACCCAGTGACAGTCACTATGTCTCCCGCACAGTTCGCTTTTGATCTTTTCTTCCTCGATCTTTGCTTCCTTCCATAACCAAGGGACAACATGGGCCCTTCATTTTTTGTATAAGGAATTGAAAAGGTTTTGGCCTAGTAAGTGTTGTGCAAGCTTTAGAAGAAGCTGGACAATAGATCAAGGAGAAGCAACAAAAATTAGTTGTGAAAAGGACAACGCAATGCCAGCAAAGAAAAAGCGGTTGCAACAGAACAAGAAAGCACACAAGACAAGACAAAAGACACAACTTAGATTATATATAAGGATGAATATTATTGTAAAAGGTTTTTTTTGTTGTTCGGTTGAATTTTGATTGTTTTCAGTTTGATCTTTCCCTTTCTATTAGGTTGATGCCATGGTTATTGTATGTGGCTGAGATGTCAGAGTTCTGAGCCTGTAATGTATCCTATACACCAATTTTGGACTTAGAGATTTGTGACATGAGTCTAGAGCCATGAGTCTATAACAGAGATCTACTGAGTGTCTTTGATGTTGTAAATGAAGAAAGATCTGAGGATAATATGAAGAAGGATCTAAATTTTCAAAATATGTTGTGTCTTTCTATGTTATATGTTGGCCCTTAACGAAGTTTTGAGGTTACTTGGTCATATTTGACCATTTTTGGGACTTCGACAGCCTGTCAAAGATGGAGTGCTAGACGAAGTAGATATCAATGGATCTAGGCCCACTCTCGGGTCCATTTTTGGGTTTTGGGACAATGTAATGGGAAAGGGATTTCGTCCTGTGGGTTTACCCACGTTTAGGCCCACTTTTGTAATGTATAAATAAACATCTAGGCATCTAGTAGAGGAGGATTGTATCTATGTGATGTAAGCTAAGTGATAATAGTCTATGTAAGTGCTATGTGCATGATTGTAGAAGGTTTACAGAGCTAAGTGCAAGTTGTTGTAGAAGTTATAGAAGGCTTTGTGCTGTAAGCGCAAGGAAGAAGGATCTAGTGAGCTGTGCAGATATTCTGTTCTGTGCGCAATAAGTTTTTTGATGGCTTTGTCCCTGTAACCGATTGGAGATGCTAAGAAAGAAGAAGAGTTGGTGGATGTAGCCCCAGGGTGGGGGTGAACCATGTAAATCTGTGTGTTATGATTTGTGCTTTGACTTGATGTGTTTATTCTTTCTTTTGATAAGTGCTTTGATATATTTAGATAGATCTACTTATTCTTTGTGCTTGTAAAGGTGTGTGAATGCTAGATCTGACATGTATGAAGATGATTAGTGCTGATATATTGTATCTGATCTATTTTATTGTTGCTAAGTGCTAAATTACCTTATATCTAAGTGAATATTGTGATGCTCTGTGCTATCTGCGAAGTATAATAAGGGTTGAATATTGGTGAATAATCGATTCTAAGTGTTCTGTAAGTAATATAATAATAGATATGTGTCCCAGCTAAGGTTGCATACACTTGAGTCTTGAAACCACCCCTTCCTCTACCTCGGGTGAGACTTCATGTGCTTCGCAAGTGTTGTCGAAACGACCAGTAGTTAGGGTTTTGTTGGTGCGCTCTTGTAGTGTTGAACCCTGGGTCTACCCCTGTCCCAACAAATGGTTCCATTGTTGGGACCTAAAACTATGATTGTTGGGACCTAAGAGAAAAGAATATGTGTGCGAATACCCGATTGGAAACTATGGAAGCTCTGTGCATAGATCTGTTTCCCTAGTGCACAGCTTTTTACTCGACCCGTGAAGCTTTGTGCCAAGAAAGGAAGGATAGATATGAAGAAAAGAACCAGGATCTGAATGCTTTGTGCTCTAAGAAAAGTAAAAGTGGATGTTTCTGAAGAAAAGAGGTCAGATCTATAGAAAAGAGGTAAGATCTGTAAGCTCTGTGCTTTGATAAAGGTAAGAATAGTTAAAAGTTCTTATATCTGGAAGCTTTGTGCTCTACAAAAGTAAAATAAGTGAAATTTTTTATTTCTAGAGTATGGATCTAGGTATGTTTAATAGAGTTTATCCTAGATTGAAAACTGGGGCACTAATAGATGAAAGAAAGCTTGATTTGAATAGATCTCATAAGCATAATGATAGATATGCTATACCTATGCATAGAAAGAATGTTTGGACTAACAAATGGATGCAGGATCCTAGAAAGATTTTTTTGCAGGATAGTTACCATGATCCTAGTGCACAGTACATAAGAGGTTGGGGATCATTTAAAAGGAAGAGAGGATTAACCCTATGTTACAGTTGCAGAATACCGGTACATCTTTCTAAGGAATGCCCTAGTGGAAGATCTAGTTGTCTTTGTTGCAAAGCTTTGGACCATGAAGTATTGGATTGCCCTAGAATGATTGCTAAGCTTGAAAGAATGAATCTAAATGAAGAAAACCCTAAGGCAGATCCAAAAATAGTATAACCCAAGAAGGAATCAGAGAAGGTATTGCTACAGTGAAAGACACCTTGAATGATCACCAACATGTTAGGATATTAGAAATCTTTAAAGAAAAACAATGCATTGAAGAAAGAATAGGAGACTTCAACATTGATTGTGTTCTTGATGAAGAAACACCAGTGAACATTATGCCAGAAAGAACTTGGGAAGCTATAGGTAATCCTGCTATGATCCCTTCATTAAGAGGAATAGGGATATTTAGAGGAAAACTGGTGAACCTATGTGGAAGGCTCACTTAGATATCTATGAATGCTAATGGAACATTGACAGAGGAAGATTTTGAGATTATCAAGTTTATTGAGGACATCACCCCGTTTAATATGTTACCTAGAAAACCTTGGATTGAGAGAGATCAAGCCATAAAGAAGGAAGAAGAAAAGGTTTTAGAATAGCAGAGATAAGAGTTAACAGATTTCATGACCAGAAAGATAGCACAGTTGATTGAAGAACATGAGAATAAATCGAAGCTATTTGACACTAGAAGCCCAGATGTCAAAACTGCAATAGCATTAGGCTCACGGAAGATTGAAGTATCTTTCTCAGATATAAAAGAATTATTACCCCTGAATCCTAGGAAATAATATCAGTAGCGCAAAGTGCCTATGCCTAATGAAAATAAGAATCAGAATGGGAAGAGAATCACTGAGACGAAGCTCACTAGAAAGAAGCCTAGGAAGTTAAGTAAAAAGAGAGATAAGATACAAAATATTCGAGAGGGAACCTTGCAGAATGGAAAACTTGCAGAAATTGAACTTTGTTAAGATATCAGACTAGCGACATAGGCCAATTCACCGAGGCGAAGCAATATAGCTGTTGGAATCCGATATAACCATTCAAATTTCGCTCTGAACGGGTCGAAAAGCATTGATGGTTTTCCACTAGACCGTCAGACCATGCCATAATGGACATAACATGATTTAATGACATCTCATACCTATTGCAAGAAGACCATTGCTAATTTTCTTACTTAGTCCTCCGCACCACACACCAAGAATACTTTTTGCTAACTAAGAATTTGAAGCCTGCAAACTGGCACATGTATATAGTGATCATCACACCCTTGTTGTCCATTTCTGTGTAGTGTCTAAGATCATTGTGACCCCGATATTAACCCCAAGCGTGTATGTATAAATAGATTAGCACACTTGAATAATATACGAAGGAAGTACTCGCTGATCTCAGGACTGAGAAAATCATGTCAGGAAGAAGGATATCTGCAGGTGTGCAAGTATCATCCATAGGAGGAGTCCAAGCTTCTCCATTGACTACTCATAGAGAAGGAACTTCTAGAATCATGACAGAGATGAGAATGATGCATGGAGACAACATCACGAATGCCAAGATGATTCTGAGCATTCTACCTACCTACCTACCACCTCTGAGTGGTGCCATCAACCAAGATAGTGTGCCTCGAGATTTTGACTATGCTTTGGTCACGATGTACCTCTCGAAAGGGATATGCATAGTTCAAGTGGACCAGGATAAGCTCACAACATTGAAGTTCAATGACTTCAACCTTGGCGACCAGAAGGCTTACAGTATGATCGCCCCACACAAGTATCTAACCAGGACTAAAGGCAAGAATTCCAAGATCATCTCGCAGTCATGGAACTAGAACCTCGCACAGTCCACACTACTCAATGTGATGAATATTTTTCACTTCGGACGACATCAGGAGGTGAATGTATGTGTAAATTTACTTGTGTCATGCTATCAAGGAAAATACCTATGGCTGAATTGACGCATCGTTGTGGATCCGACCTTGATCAATCGGATCACAGGGCTTAGTATGAAAGGCCCTAACCCATAGGAGTTCTACCCTGGAAAGACCTCAGACCGAGAATTAGTGTAGAGAATTAAAGAAAATTATGGCGATATCGAGAAGGTCACGCGAGGCTACAAGGTCACCTCTATATAGAGTGGCGTTGTGCGCCTTGCTTATCAACTAATCGTGGGAAAGCTAGTTCATAAGAATAGACCAACTCAAGTGATCAGATTCATGGTCAACCTTGCAGGGAAGTGCGCAAAGGGAATACAGATGAATTGGGTGTAATACCTTGTCAATCAACTAGAGCTTGATTGCAAAGAAGCACAAGACAAAGGGTATGAGTTTCACTTTAGTTAGCTTCTCATACTGATCAGTTTCATTGCCTGGGAGCTATTAGAAGGTGCCACTTTCCCAGATATCGAACCCTTCAAGCCACTGGTCGAGAAGTTCTGTACATTGTGTTATTCCAATGACATGAACAAGTAGTGGGAATCCAATGTCATCTTCCACGCATATTACAACCATTTGAAGATTGCAATCTAGTCTTCACCGCGCATCACCCTGAACACACTTCACAGGTTTAGACCCTTAATGAAATTCAACGCAGACCGCCACTTCACCTATATTATAGTGTGCACTAATGAGCATAAACATCAGCTCCAATCATATTACAAGTTGACAGAAGATGACTTGGTGGATATTACCAAGGGATGGTCGATGGACCTCCTTGTTCCAACAGACCCCGCAGAGATGTCTGATGTGGATAGCCTTGAAACTATGTTGGACACACCTGGACCAAGAAAGATGAAGAAATATGATGAAGTGCATGATGTCCATAGCACATCAATGAAGACCTCTTTGATCTCACCTGAGTAGGGAGATGATGGTGGAGATCTAGTAGGCACAGAAGTTGAGAAAAACAAAGGTGAAGTTACTATACCTAGAGAGGAGAAGGATCCATCCAAGAAAAGGAAGGTTACCCCACCAAAGCCTTCATCCTGAAATAAATATAAAGCCACTAGGACTACGTTTAACACTACCCTCACCCCAGACGACTTCAACATATTAGTTGTTGCACTGAATGATGCTTCACTGGAGATCACAGAAAAGCAAGAAGCGAAGCAGGAGGATGTATTCAGCCGAATCAAGGGTGAACTTCAAGAGGTGCAATAGGCACTACAATCCAGCTGTGTAGTTTCTATTGTTCCCTCGACAAGTAGAACAAAAGAACCAGGAGATGAGCCAGCCCAATTGCACCAAATCATCAATAAAGTTGAAGCTCACCTTTGACAAGCTCGGGAAGAAAGAACACAAGCCACCCAAGCTTTGGAAAAGGCACAGGAAGATCTGCTAGAACAACGTAGTAATGCAGAATGATAAAACACATCTCTTCAAGCAAAGTGGGAGGAAGAGAAAGAAGCACTACAGCAAGACAAGGAACATTTGCTCGTAGAGAAACTTGAAGTACAGGAACAGGTTCACAAAGCACTTTGCTCTGTGACAGTCATCGAAGTCTAGACAAAAGAACAAGTTCCACAACAGGTGGCACAACTGAAAGGAGTGATCCAGCAGCTTTAGCAGTGCATCACAAACTTGGAACTTCGCACTGCGCCTGAGACACCTCAAGAAATAAGAGATATAAGAGAGTCCACTTCCCACAGCGCAGTTGACCGACTAAAATCCTTTTCCTTGGAATACAAGCAGTTGATCTCCAAAAGAACTCAGACGTATGAAAAACTCACAGAAAATACAGAGTTACAGGCATTAGAGTCGCAGCTCCAACATGCAAAGCAGCAGGTAGACACGTTACAAGCACAGTTGAAGGCCTTGTCACCAGTCGAGAGAATGAAGAGGTTTCCAAAGAAACACACGGCCCAACAGTAGGTACACATGCTTCAGAGTAAAGTAATGGAATTCTCTCAACGACTTCAACTAGTGCAATAAAAGGCATGCCAACTGTTCACCAAAGTTGAAAACCAAGGAGTATAACTTGAACAGGTTGTGAGTACAATAGAACAACACCTAGAGGGACCAGTCAGTGATGCACTTATCCAAGAGTTCATTGAGCAAGAGGCAGTCACACTACAGCAAGTCGAAGCAACTCGAGCAAAGCTCAAGGCATTCAAGGCGGAATTGCTTAGACCAGAGTGACTCAGGACGTGTCACAGGTGAGTGTTGGGGGCATGTTGGCCCTTGACCAAGTTTTGAAGTTACTTGGTCATATTTGACCATTTTTGGGACTTCGATAGCCTGTCGAAGATGGAGTTCCAAACGAAGGAGAGATCAAGGGATATAGGCCCAATTTCGGGTCCCTTTTTGGGTTTTGGGACAATGTAATGGGAAAGGGATGTCATCCCATGGGTTTACCCATGTTTAGGCCCACTTTTGTAATGTATAAATAAACATCTAGGCATATAGTAGAGGAGGATTGTATCTATGTGATGTAAGCTAAGTGCTAATAGTCTATGTAAGTTCTCTGTGAATGACTATAGAAGGTTTACAGAGCTAAGTGCAAGTTGTTGTAGAAGTTATAGAAGGCTTTGTGTTGTAAGCGCAAGAAAGAAGGATCTAGCGAGTTGTGCAGATCTTTTGTTCCATGTGCAGTAGGGTTTTTGATGGCTTTGTGCCTATAACCAATTGGAGACACTAAGAAAGAAGAAGAGTTGGTGGACGTAGCCCCAGGGTGGGGGTGAACCACGTAAATCTATGTGTTATGATTTGTGCTTCGACTTGATGTGTTTATCCTTTCTTTTTCTAAGTGCTTTGATATATTTAGATAGATCTACTTATGATTTTTTCTTATAAAGGTGTGTGAATGCTAGATCTAACATGTATAAATATTCTTAGTCCTAATCTACTATATCTGACCTATTTTACTATTGCTAAGTGCTAAATTACCTTAGATCTAAGTGAATACTACGATGCTCTGTGCTATCTGTGAAGTATAATAAGGGTTCAATATTGGTGAATAATTAATGCTAAGTGTTATGTAAGAAATATAATCACATATATGTGTTCCAACCTCGGTTGCAAACACCTGAGTCTTGCAACCACCCCTACCTCTACCTTGGGTGAGACTTCATCTGCTTCGCAGATGTTGTCGAAAGGGTCGGTAGTTAGGGTTTTGTTGGTGTGTTCTTGTAGCATTGAACCCAGGGTCTACCCCTATGCCAACATTATACTTATACATTGTAGTACTTGTTTATGGTTTATGAGTTTCACATGATGTCTCTGTGTTTAAATTCTTGTTCGCAACATAAGTAGTTCCAATTCTTGCACTTATGAGTTCATATATATTTTGTAGTTAGATATCTTGAGAAATATCAGGATGAATCTTGAAGGTTTTGTGAATCCTCCTAAGTCTTTTCCTTTCCCTGCCCTATCTATTTGTCTCAACAGTGCTTCGAGTGAGACTTCTTCTCTTCAGAGGAGATGAAAATTCGAGCGCTCTAGACTACTTGGTACCTTTTTTTTGGTAATCTAAGAAGCACCCTGGTCTGATCAAACTTACGCCAACACTTCAATCTCCACAATTCAAGATGAAAACTATGTGAGGGTGGAGTGACTTTGTGTGTGAGAAAGTGATGAAATGTGCCAAATTTTAATAAGTTAGGTGTGAATTCGCAACATGTGGACTTCCTATGGTCCTTACAAATCTTTGTTACCTATCTTACTAAGTCTTATTGGTACAACCTTGTGTAATTTTAAAATCTCTAAAGAACTAGTATGTGGACATATGGGTCCTTACCAATCCTTTAAACTCCCTAATGTGGTTTACACTAAGAAAGCTTGAAAAAATATCCTAGATTGCAAGCATGTGGGCATGTATGAGCCCATTACTTTGATATTTAAACTCCCCTAGTGATATAAACTAAGAAAGCAAGTTCAAGAAACTATCCTAAGTTTGCAACATGTGGGCATGTATGGGCCCTTACAAATTTAGGAGGATTTCTAAAATAAACTAAGAGGAGCCCTAGGGGGGCTTTTTCCTCTCCTAAATATTTTTTTAAGGGAGATGAAATGTCCCCTTAACCACCTTTCTAATTTTTAATATCGCCCTATGATTAGAGAGAAGAGCATACTCAATGATCAACGTTGATTTATGGTCCCAATTCAAGTGTTTTTATATGTGATAGCAAATAATCGCAACTTAACTTTTACAAACCAAACAAGCCATCCATGTGGCAACCAAAGCAAAAGAGGAGAAAATATGGTTTCGTTTTACCCCCTAAGTGCCTATGTTTAGCTAATCTTTCATATGGGAAATAATTCTAAGTGGAGTGCATTTACATTTTTCATGAAAGAAATATTTTGAAGTCTAGGGGCCTTCAAATCATCACAGAAACTATTACAATTTTGAAACTCTGGAAATGTGCATGGGTTACAGTTTAGAAATATGCACAGTGGGTGCACAGTACACAAAATGCACAGAGACCAAAAGCCTTTTGGGTGCACAGAGCACAAAATGCGTAGAGAAAAGAATCATGTTGGGTGCACACTGTGTTGAGTGTGTGTCTATGGGATGGAATACCGACGCACGTTCTGATACGCGTCAGGGGGGGGAAAATTGAGTGAAATTATCCTCCTCTAGCTCAAAACTTGGCTCTTGACAAGTAAGGCTAGGCAGGTTTTGGTACCTTCAAGACAAATGGATAAAAAATAAGTTCTCTCAAATCCAAAATAGGGTGGAAATTGATACCTTTCCTGAGTATGGTCGCCAATATTTTATTTCTGTTTCATCATGTGGGTAAGAAAAACAAGGGCACTTACATGCCTAGTTGGGCCTCCTAGACAAGACATAGGTTAGTGCATGAGTTAAAAAAACTAAGCACATGAAATAAACAAGTAAACAAACTAAAAAAAATTAAGGAAATAAAACTAGAATGCATAAGAAACTTTTAGAACCATAAACAAAAAACCAATGACCAAGATTATGCCACCAATGGATAACTATATTAGTTGGGAAAACACTATAGAGAAATGAGGACTCATGAGTCCCCTCTTTCTCCTTGGGAGGGGATAGCGATGCTCCTGCTTAGTGCAGAACCCCCTTCTCTCCAAGGGCTACATGACCTCTCGGTCTACGATCGTTCACAATACTAATCTTGAACAACTCTTCAATTCCATGTTGGAACCTCTGAGAAATAATCCACAGGTCTTTATGAAAGTCCACTTGCACAAATTAACACTAGGTGCAAGCCTCCTCCATGTGTCCATTGACTATGACCATGTGCCTAACCGAAGGTTCTTCATGGCTTCGTATTTCTGAGATTTGTATGTGAGCCACCCTTGACTCTCCCAACTCCCGAACTCCGAACTAGGAGTCTAGAGAGTACTAAATCTATTTCCGTGGACCCCTCCGATATGATCTCGGGCTATGACCCTGGGATTAACTCCTTTAAGCGCTTTGGGTTTTCTCACTTCGCAACTCCGAGTATTCAAATTTGAGCTATACAACTCTTCCAACTTCATGAGTTCTGAACTAGGGCTTAATAATACTAGCTCCTTTTCTTAACCTCCAATAATGTGACCCTTCGCTATGACCTGGGCCCCAACTTCCAAGCGGTATGAGACTTCGTATTTTGCAAAATCACAAAATATCTCTCCTCCCTTTCCTCGAAGTACGAATTTTCGAACCCCGCTTACCTTAGATGAACAGTCCACAATTTTCCTAGTTTCAATGGTCCAGATTAACTCTTCATAAATTGAGACTTCGCGATTCATGAAATTGGAAAACAAATATCCTCTCCTTTCCAATTTATGATTTCCTTATGAAAAGAACCAACGGTTCGATCTTCCCCTAGATCAACAAATCCTATCTCTCCTAAGATTTTGAGTATTGAATAACTCTCACCCTTATCCTCCTCGCATCTTTTCTAGATCTAATGGTGCACAACTATCAATGATTCTCCCTCCAAGGATTTTTATCTTCCATCTAAGTTATCAATAACTCCTTTCCAAATAACTTAGCGTCAATCCTTCTGAGATTGAATTATTTCCTAACATGAAAGTTTTCAAATGTTTTGAAGGTATTCAATGGTGTTTTCCCTTCTGCGCTTTGTCAATGAATTTTGACTTCACCATAGCACACACTTTCACTCAACCTCCTAATCTTTCGAACTTAGAACAAGTTATGTTCTACGTGCACTCCTTGCGCTTAATATGCAAACTCTTCATACAAAAATTCCACGTTATCTCTTTTGAGCTTCGAGTCGAAAAATACTCTCATATGCACTCCTTGCGTTCAGTATGCACTTCTTGCATAACTTACAGAAGAGAAACACTTGAAACTTATTAAATTAATCATAAATTTATTTATTTTCCATGAACATCATACATCCATAAAACACATAATAGCAGTAAAACTCTGAAACAATATCAAAACTATACAACTGGATCAATTTCCTTTGTTCTATTCATTTAAAAAAAAACACCTAATTACAATGTTATCTCTTACAGTCATTACAATGAAAACTTACTTGAGGACCCAGATATTTATCGCTCTTCTTTCTCATTGGCCCTTGACCACATTTTGAAGAATACTTGGTCATATTTGACCATTTCTGTGACTGCGACAGCTTGCCAAAGATGGAGAACAATGCGAATGGAAATTAGAGAAGCAAGACCTATTTTTGGGTCCCTTTTAGGGCTTTGGGTTGATGTAAAGGGAAATGGATGTCAGCCCATGGGTTTACCCATGCTTAGGCCCATTTTGTAATATATAAATAGATACTTAGGTAATGTAAGAGGGTAGTAGTACATCTATGTGATGTATAGCTAAAGTATCAGTGCTTGTAGATGGATCTGTGTGATTGTATGTATATTGCAAGTGCTCTATGCATGATTGTAAGGAGATTGAAAAGCTAAGTGCAAGTTGTTGTAGTTTTGTGCTGAAGGGAAACGAAGAAGGATCTAGCGATTTGCATAGATCTTTTGTCCTGTGAAAAGTAAGGGTCACAGAAGCTTTGTGTTGTAACCGCTTGATCGAGATAATATAAAGAAGAAGACTTTGTGGATGTAGCCCCAGGGTGGGGGTGAACCATAGTAAATTTGTGTATTGTGCTCTGTGCTTTGACCTAATGTGTTTATCTCCTTCTTGGCTAAGTGCTTGTTGTGATTAAATAGATCTAGTTATGCTATGTGCTTGTGATATATGAATGAATGTTAGATCTGATATATAAGATTCTTAGTGCTTGATCTATTGGATCTAATCTATATTTTTGTGGCTAAGTGATGAATCATATTTAGTCTAAGTATTCATTGTGATGCTCTGTGCTATCTGCGAAGTACCATAAGGGTTAAATATTGATGAACGATCTATGTTGAGTGCTCTGTAAAAGATATAATCACAGATCGATGTCCCAGCTAAGGTTGCAGACATCTGAGTCCCGCAACCACCCCTACCTCTACCTCGGGTGAGACTTCACTTGCTTCACAGGTGTTGCCAAAAGGGTCATTAGTTAGGGTTTTGTTGGTGCGCTCTTGAGCATTGAACCCTAGGTCTGCCCCTATGCCAACAAATGGTTATGTTGCTGGGACCTGGAACTGTGATTGCTGGGAACTAAAGAAGAAAAAACTTTGTGCAAAATAAGCTCTGTGCGTAGATCTGTTGCCCTAGTGCGTAGTATTCTACTTGACCTACGAAGCTTTGTGATGAGAAAGAAAGGTCATATCTGAAGGAAAGAGGTTAGATATGCAAGAAAGAGGTTGATACTGAAGAAAAGAAGTGATATTTGAACACTTTATGCCTTAAGAAAGGAAAAAGTAGAAATTTCTGCAGAAAAGAGGTAAGATCTGTAAGCTCTAGCCTCTAGTAAATGTAAGAATAGTTCAAGTTTTAGATCTGAAATCTTTGTGCTCTATATAGGTAAGATAAGTGGAATTTTTTTGTTTCTGAAGCATGAATTTAGGTACGCTTGATATATTTGTCCTAGCCTGAAAACTAGACCATTGTTAGATAAAAGAAAGTTTGATATGAATAGGTTTGATAGGAATAGTGAAAGATATGCTATACCTATGCATAGAAAGAATTTTTGGACTAACCAATGAATGCAAGATTCTAGAAACAAATTTTTTCAGGCTAGCCATCATGATCCTAGTGCAGAGTACAAGAAGAGTTGGGGATCATGGACAAGAAAGAGAGGATTAACTCTTTCTTACAATTGTAGAAGACCAAGACATCTTGCTAAGGAATGCCCTGGGAGAAACCCTAGATGCCTCTGTTGTAAAGCTATGGACCATGAAGTATTGGATTTCCCTAGAATGATTGCTAGACTTGAAAAACTGAATATGGAACAAGAAAACTCTGAAGGAGATCAAGAGACTAAAATTATCAAAAAAACCCAGAAAGAATCAGAGAGCATGTTACTGAAAATAAAAGAAACCCTAGATGATCATAAGGATGTTAGTTTGTTAGAGATATTCAAAGAAAAGGAGAAAATCAAAGTAATAATAGGAGACTTCGACATTGACTGTGCTCTGGATGAGGGAACACCGATGAACATTATGAAAGAAAGCACTTGGGAAACCCTAGGAAGGCCTGCTCTGGTCCCTTCACTAGGAACCATCGGATTATTTAAAGGCAAAATGGTAACCCTATGTGGCAGAATTACCCAGATAGCTATGAGTACCCATGGAACTTAGACAGAGGAAGAGTTTGAAGTCATTGGATTTATTGAGGACCATGCCCCATTTCCATCTTTGTTAGGAAAGATCTGGATTGAAAAAGACTAGATCCCGAGGAAAGACGAAAAGGAAGCCTTAGAACAAAAGAAGAAAGAACTCAGGGAATTTATGACTAGAAGGATCGCCTACTTGATGGAGGAACAAGAAAATAGATCTCAGCTATTAAACACCAGGGACCTGGATGTCAAAGCTATAAGAGCATTAGAGGAACCACAAAATACCGAAATGCCTAATCCATATGATGAAGGAGTATTACCCTTGGATCTAAAGAAAGAACCTAAGCAGCATGAAGTGACTATGTCGAGAGAAGATAAGACTCAGAATGGAAAAAGGATGACCAAGACTAAGCTCACTGAGAAAAAGGCTGGGAAGCTAAGTAAGAAGAGGGAAAAAATTAGAAAGTTACAGAAGACTCCAGAGGAGACTTCGCAGAAGGAAAAATCATAAGAATTGAGCTTAGCCGAGATATTATAATAGCAACATCTAGCACTTCGCCATGGCACAACAATATAGTCGTTGGACCAATATATCCATTCGAATTCCACCCCAAACGGGTCGAAAAGAAATTATGGGTTCCCAATAGACCATTGGACAACACCAGAATGGATAGAACAGAGTTAATGAAGGCCCCATATCCATTGCAAGCAGACTGTTGCTAAGTTTCCCTACTTAGTCTATTGCACCACGTACCAAGAATAATTTTTGCTAAGTGAGAATTTGAGCCTGAAACTTGAGATTACTTCACCCTGTGATCATTGCCTTGTGCCCATACTATTCATCATAGTCTCTAAATTCACTTTTACACCGGAGCTAGTGAACCCAAGCTTGTATGTCAGACGAGCTCAACATTGTTGAGAAAGCAGTTGAGGAAGTTTTGATTGACCTAATGGCTGAGAGAGTCATGTCAGAGAGAAAGATGTCTGTAGGTTTGAAAGCATCATCAACAGGAGGAGTCCAAGATTCTCCCTCCACTACTCACAGAGCAGGACCTTCCAAAACCACGAACGAGACAAGAACAAAGCACAGAGACGATATTGCAAATGCCAAGCTAATCCCGCACATTCTGTCGGTTTACATACCACCTTTAAGAAACAAGATTAACTGCGACAATGTACCCAAAGACTTTGAGTACACCTTGATCACCGTGTATCTTCTGAAAGGGGTGTGCACAGTACATGCTGACCAAGATAAGCTCACAGCACTTAAATTTAATGATTTTAACCTTGGAGATCGCAAAACCTACAGCATGTTAGCTCCGCATAAATACTTAACCAAGACCAAAGGCAAAATTCCTAAGATTGTCCCATAGTCCTGGACCCAAAACCTTGCGCAGTCCACACTACTCAATGTAATGAAGATCCCTTACTTCGACAGACACCAAGAAGTCAACGCATGTATCAAGTTGTTGTTGTCTTGCTACCATGACAGATACTTATGGTTGGACCACCACATCACTCTGGATATGACTCTGATCAATCGAATCATAAGAATTAGCATGCAAGGCCTTGACCCATAGTACTTTTATCCAGGCAAGACCTCAGACCAAGCACTAGCATAGTGGATAAAGGAAACTTATGGCGATGTAGAGAAGGGTACACAAGGCTACAAGGTAGCCTCTATCCAAAGTGGTGTAGTGTACCTTGCATTTCAGCTGATTGTGAGCAAGTTAGCTCGTAAGAACAGACCAACACAGGCGACTGGCTTCGTAGTTTACCTCACAGGGAAGTGCGTCGAGGGACTATAGATGAATTGGGCACAGTATCTTGTAAACCAGTTGGAGCTAGATTGCAGAGGAGCGCAAGACCAATGGAATGAGTTCCACTTTAGTTGGTTGCTCATAATCATCACTTTCATTGCTTGGGAACTGCCAGAGGGAGCCACTTTTTTGGATATCGAACCTTTCAAACCACTAGCCGCAAAGTTTTGTATGTTGTGGTACTCCAGCAACATGAACAAGCAGTGGCAATCCAATGTTGTCTTCTACACCTACTTCAACCAACTGAAGAATGCAATTCAATATACACTATGAATCACCCCAAACGTACTTCATAGGTTTAGACCTTTGATGAAATTTAGCGCAGACCGCCACTTCACCTATATTACAGTGCATGGTGATGAGCATAAACAACAACTTCAATCCTGCTACAAGCTGAAAAAAGATGACTTGGAGGAGATTACCAAGGAATGGTTGGCAGACCTTCTTGTTGCAATACTAAGAAGGATGACGAAGTTGAAGATGTCCCTAGCACATCCATGAAGACTACTTCGATCTCACCTATGCAGGGAGGTGATGGTGATGAGCTAGGTGGTACAAAAGTTAAGCAAAACAGAGGTGAGGTTACTCCACCTAGAGAGGAGAAGGATCCCTCCATGAAAAGAAAGATGACACCACCAAAACCCTCCTCCCTAAAGAAATCTAAGGCCACCCGAACCACGCTTAAAACTACCCTTACCTCAAATTACTTCAACTTCTTAATTACTGCACTGAATGATGTTTCACTAGAGCTCAYAGAAAAGCAAGAAGAAAAGCAGGAGGATCTATTCAACTGAATCAAGGGTGAACTCAAAGAAGTGCAGCAGGCACTCCAGTCCAGAMAAGTAGTGTCTACAGTGCCTTTGATAAGAGGAACATCAGAAACAAGAGATGAGCCCACTCAATTACACCAGATCATTGATCAAGTTGAAGCTCACCTTCAATGAGCTCAAGAGGACACAACACAAGACACCCAGTCTTTGATGAAAGAATAGAAAGTACTTMTAGAACAATAGAATGAGGAATAATGGGAAAATCTTTCCCTGAAAGTGAAGTGGGATGAGGAAAAAGCACATTCACTAGCATAGCAACTTGAAGTACAGGAAAGGGTTCACAAGGCACTACACTCTGTGACGGTCATAGAAGTGAAGATGGAATACCATCTCCCATAGTAGGTGACCCAACTGGAAGAAGTAATCCAACAACTCTAGCAGTGCATCACGGATTTGGAGCTCCACACCGTGCCCAAGACCCCCCAAGAAATAAGATATCTAAGAGAGGCCACTGCTCAAAGCACAGTTGGCCGATTAAAAACCTTTTCCTTGGAATGCAAGCTGCTGAGTGCTAGAAGAGCCAAGACTTATGAAACCCTCGCAGAGAATCCATAATTGCAGAAAATGGAGGCACAACTCCAAGAAGCAAAGAAACATGCAAACATGCTATAGGCACAGAGAAAGACTTTGACCCCATTTGAAAGAATAAATAGGTTCACAGAACAACGCATGACCCAACAATAGGTACATACATTGCAAAGTAAAGTGATGGAAGTCTCCCAATGACTTTAGCCAATCCAAGAAAAGGCATGCCAACTATTCATTGAACTTGAAAGCCGGGGAGATGAACTTGAATAGGTTGTCATCATTGCAGAACAATGCCTGGAAGGACCACTCAATGACATAGTGATCCAGGAATTTACTGAGCAAGAGGTTTTCATACTACAGTAGGTCGAAGAAACTTGAGCCAAGCTAGAGGCATTCAAGGTAGAATTGATCAGGCCTGAGTGACTTAGGATGAGTCACAGGTGACTGTTGAGGGCCTGTTGGCCCTTGACCAAGTTTTGAAGAATACTTGGTCATATTTGAACATTTTTAGGACTGCGATATCTTGCCAAAGATGGAGCACAACATTGTTATTGGACTAATTGGTAGGTGCAGACACTAACAGATCTCCCTAGATCCACCTGGATCTAGAACAAAACAGGACAAGACATGACTCTTTTCCTAAGTTTTGACCATTGAATTAGCTAGTAGGGAGGAACAAGTAACATACCTTTGTATCGCTTCCTAGGGTCTTTGTTGCTCCCACTTCGCTCTGGTGCTCTCATGAAGTCAAGACCAAGACAACAAAAACCAACCAAAGTGAAGATATCACAATATATTCAACTGTCAACTTATGTGTATGATCAAGGAATTACACAATAAAGAGAGAATAGCTTTATGGGAAAGGGACATGCCACTGTATCATATTAATTGAAAGTAGAACATTACAACCTGATTGCCTTGATGTTGCAAGCTCCCTTTCAGTGGCTCTTGGCTCCAACACACACACTTGCTCAATCCTTGTATGAAGAAGATCAAATCCTCTTGATAGACTTTCTAGAGTCTCCAAGCTCCTGTTCAATCTAAGTCCTTCACACAATCTTTCACCAATTCTCCAATGAATCTTGCTTAACTTTTTCCATGAGAATTCCCTCAATATATAGAAGAGAATGAGATAGTTACTTGGATAATAATGATCCCACAATATCAGGGAATCCAGTACAAGGATAACCATTCGAATGCCAACCCATTCTTCTAGAAGATTCCCTTCTAGAACCATCGAGAATTCATCTTTTTCCAAGCTTTAGGATGAGTTCGCACCCTAGCTATTCAGCACAGTGCGAGAAGTTCTCACCCTGGCTTAAGGCAGCCTATGAGAATGGGTCATTCTCGCACCCTGGTATACTAGCAACCTGCGAACCCTCTTCAAAAGTAAGTTGTCTGGGAAGAGATAAATGTAAATTTTCTCAGGAGAAAGTCCTTATGAGGAGCTTGAGTTCACCATCATCAATACATCATCATGATGACCAAAATCATGGGTAACAGAATGCCCCCCAAAGTATGAGGCTGGAATCAGTGACAGCCGAAAGACTTTGTAAGCTGCATGTGTGTGTTGGAAACCAGGAGCGCACCTAATCGGAAACCTATGAACAACGAAGCATCTACAGAATATCATATATATCAATTCTGAGGTAGGCATTCCCATACTCAGATCATAGACTGATAACATTGTAGACATAGGTAATGTCCACCAATCGTACACTATGGATCCATGCTGTCAAAATATAGCATAGCCACCAGGAATACACTGTGGATCTATGCGAAAATTCAAATTAAGATGACATAGCCACGAGACATACAAAGTGGATCTATGTGTCGCAAATTATACATATTCCATCGCAACCTGGACCAAGAAATGATATCCAGGGTCTTCAGTCTTATCTCCCAACAGTACGAATCTAACCATGTGATTACATGTGTCGAAGTCGAACATGGTAGAAACCACTTGATTACTGGTCATTGATGAAACCGTTAACAAGTGCAAGGGAAATCACCATTGATGTCAATGACTCCCAAGGTACTCTAGTACAATCCCTTGAATGTGAATGAATGAGTTGAAGTCAAACATTCAATGGAATCTTTCGATCAGAGGTCAATGATGTAAACCCACTGTCGAAAGCGAGGAACCTACCATTGAGGCATACAAGTTCCAAGGTACCAAAGAATTTCTAAGTCTTGATTCCGGATAATGATCTGAAGTCGACAGAACAAAACTCGTCACAGGAGGGCCTTGATGTATCCCCCATCAATGACATGAAATGAGTAACAGATTTTGAAGATGAAACAGATTATGATGTAAGTTGAACTGGACACAAGGAAGGCCGACATGGAGAGAATGGACAACTGCAGATGGCCGACTCGATAGAGGTTTCAGATGAACTTCTCTTGAACATATGAATGACATGACCAATGATTTGGCAGCATTGACTCAAAGATGACATAGGCAATGACCTTGTAGCAAATCAAATGAGAGACAGATGGATTTCCCAAACTGGGTTCAAATAATGAATAGGGGGTGTCATGTTCAAGAGAAACACTTACTGCTAATCAATACGAAGATGAAAACATATCCCTTTCCCAAATTTTCCCCCACCATTTCTGGCGAGTACCTCTTTATTTTTACGCAAGCTTGAGGAGGATAAAATATGCTTGTTGATATAAGCTTATCCTTCGGATAAGTCCTTCAGAGTATATTTAATGAACCCTAAGAAGGAGTGGTTCGGTCCCATGACGGGTCTGTCAATGTTTGTTTAACGAGTCCAGAAATAGAAAACTCGAAGGTTTTTCATGATTATAGAGTTTGGAAAAACACTTAAAAGAGAACTCTCTGAGTTCTTTTTTCGTAAAATAGTCTGATGAGACCGAAAAAGAGATAAATTATCACTCACCAGATGCTTTCTTCAAATACTTTATCAAGCGTGAAAATAGCAAGGTCGCTTGGCTATATTTTCATGTTTAGAGAGCCTGAAAAGAGCTTAAAGAGGACTCCAGGGGGGTTCCTTTTTCGTGTAACCTTGTTGAGCCTGAAAAAGTGATAAAAGTATGCTTGATCATGTTCTCATGTATTTTTGAGTGTGAGAACGGACAAATACCTAGCTCGAGGTTTTATACAAAAACCATAAAAAACAATCAAAACATGCGATGGAAAAATAAAAATTATGTTCGCATCCCAGTACATGACCATCGAAGTCGTTACGCCTGCAAAAGTTACAGTCAAAAGGGAATTAGGGTTTAGGTTTTAATAAATAAACAATTATTAAAAATTAAATAACATGGTAAAAGTCAATATAAAGAAATAAAAATTCTTTTTACCATATCATTTTCACTTTTCACTATTTGAGCCCAAAAACCCCTCTTTTACCCTTGAAATTCATCATCAGATTGCAGGAATTATGAGCATCCATTCGACAAGACATAAAAAAAAGTGATGTAGGCTCTTTGTCCTCTACTCTTTCATGGTTTTATTTTGCATTTTCATTGGTTAAAACTCATTTTTTGAGTTTGTTTTGTGAGCCCTACTTGCGCTCAGCCATTCTCGTAGGTGGGCTACACAGGACCTGCGAGAATGGGTCATTCTCGCAAGTGAGCCCACAATAGCCTGCAAGGTTCTCGCACTTGCCTAAAGGGAACCTACAAGAACCGCAAAGCACAATWTTTTTTTTTTTTTTTTTTCTCAATGAAAGAGAACCAATTCATGAATAGAGTTACTAATCCTCTTCTTATGCTCCTCATGCAGGTATTTGGTCATCAAAATGGTTCTTAAATGGCGTGAAAGGGAGCATGAAGAAGACAATGCAATTGCCGAAAATCATCCACCCACTATTGTTGCTTTGAGAAATTGTGGTCTTCTAAAGTACTTTCGTATCCAGGGCATGAGGGCCCAAGTCAGGTTATTAGAGTACCTTGTGCATATGTGGGATCCCGATCAGCAGGTATTCCATGTAGGGGTCCACACACTGTCCTTAGATATTGAGGACATTTACTTCTTGACTGGACTATCACGGCGGGGGTACCATGTGAGCCTGACTGGTAGCAGAGGTGGTGGGTTGCCCATGAGTGAGTGATGTCGCTTACACTGTGTTCCCAAGGCAGAGAGGAAGAAAGGGAAAGTAGTTATTCAGGGAGTGCGGGATTTGACCCTCCACACTATCCTGTTCACCATATCTCAGATGGTTGGGAGATTTTCTCCTCACATGGTGCTACAAAGTTACTTCCAGTATGCCATAGAGTGTATTGAACCTCGGGTTTTTAACTGGGCAGATGTTGTGCTTCGTAGTATGAAAAAGTAGTTGACCAAATACAGATGAGGTGACCTGAAGCAATTTAGGTATGGATCTTTGTTAGTGTCCTTCTTTCTCGAGAGGGTTCCATTACTGAGGCTACAGGTTGAGTGGAATTTTCCGGCTCCTAGGGATCCAAGAATKCTTAGATGGTGCCCGGCACGTAGCTGGACCAATCATCAAGTATGATGATACCTTCTTCAATTGGCTGCGACCACAGATGTTGATGGTTGAGAATTATKCTTATGTCGGGTTGGATTTCTGAGGAGATCCAGACTTAGTCCTGCCGGAGGATGCTCAGTGGGGGGAACTTGGTAAGAAGTACACAATTTTCCACTTTTTAAATGTTTTTTGTGAATTTTTATCATATGCAAATGTTTTTTATATGTTCGTCCAAAGACTAAATACAAAATTCATTTTTGATGACACAGATGTGGGACCTTACTGACCTCCTGGTACTTCTCCCATTTAGCGGCGAGGAGAGGTAGTGCCAGTGCCACAATATGCCGAGGATTATCAAGTAGTGGAACAAAACCTAGAGGGCTTGACTGCAGATATTCCAGACATGCCTCTTGGAGAGGTTCCACGACATGATCAACGTCATACAGTAGGAGTGTTAGAGTCCATGAGTCGACTGCTCTATAGGGTTTCTCGGGCAGTCGTGTGTTACCGTGAACGTCATCCATGACATCACTTTGTAGAAGCTATGAGCTTCAGATTTTGATATTTTGGTCTTCGGACAAATCTTTTTGTAAAAAACTCTTTTGATCGTTATAGATACAGATGGCTTCTACCGATTTATCATGTGTTGTGTGAAAATTGATGTGATTGATTTACAAATGATCCAAATGTCTGTCTAATACATAGTTAGCCAATGCATCAGTTAATGTATTTATACATCTAGGAATATGTTGATATTCAATGTAATCAAAATAACATTCCAAGAGGTGAATTCACAAATACACCTGTAACAAAGTAGGACTTCGAATAGTATAGACATTACTTAACTGTAGTACTACAAGATGTGAATCAAGTCACACAACCAAATGACGGATTCTGAGTGAGATAGCATCAACCAATAATTCAATAACGGTGCTATACTCTGCAATATTATTGGTTGCACGGCCAAGACACACACCTCGTAAGGATACAAGTTCATTTGTAGGGGCGTAAATTGCCCATGCAGTGGAAGCAAGGTTCTGAGTACTACGGCTAGCGCCATCAGTGAAGCCAATATAGGGTAGCAAAGACTTTGACATATGGAAATCAAACACAACATCACATAAGAGCAGAGACCAGATAACGACAAAAGCAAGCTATAGTAACACACAAAAAGTATGATACAATAAAAATACAAGTACTCGTGCACAGATGATTTTATGCATAGTACTTCTTCAAGTACAACCCATTCCTGGGTTCACTCAAAGGGATACCATCATAATCCACTAACTCATAAGCCCCTTTTTCCAAAACTCGTCGAACGATATAAGGACCTCGCCACATGGCTTCGAATTTCCCAGCTCCTAACATATCTCGATCATGTTCATAGAGGAGAACAAGATCTCCTTCGGACAAAACGCGAGGCTTGACATGTTTGTCGTATTGGACCTTGACACAATTTTTCTGAGCTTCTATGACTAAGGTGGCATCACGTCGAGTTTCGTCTAATCACATAAGATACAATAGATGTTCTTCCTCAGTAGAAGTATTTGGTAGGATTTCAACAGCTAGTTTTAAAGAGGGTATATTACATTCAATAAGGAGAATGGATTCTACACCATAGACTAACCGGAAAGGTGTAAACCCAGTAGCGGACTTGACGAATGTCCGGTAAGCCCACAATGCCGAAAACAACATTGTGTGCCAACTTGTTTTGTGAATCCCTATAATTCTTCGGAGCATAGTTATGAGAACTTTGTTAATTGCTTCGACCTGGCCATTGGCTTATGTGTAATAGGGCATTGAGTTATCATGGTGAAGACCCAACTTTTCAGTAAGTTTGAACATCATGAAATTCCTAAAGTGGATACCGTGATCAGTGAAGATAGCTTCGGGAACACCAAAACGAGCTATGATGTGATTAAAAATGAATAATGTTGCAGTCTTTCCAGTGTTTTCAAATGTCAACATCACCTCATCCCATTTCATAAAGTAATCGATGGCTACAATGATGTAACCATGCCCCCCGGCCGAGTGAGGGTGACATGTCATGAAATCGATGCCCCATTTCACAAAGGGACCAATAGAGACCACAGGGTGAAGAGGAGCAGGATGTGACCGTATCTTCTGAGTATAGGTCTAGCAAGCATGGCATTTTTGAACGACGATTATGCAGTCGGCCAAAAATACCCTGCTCATAAGATCTTCTAGGAAGTAGCATACCTAGACATATGACCACCACAGGATCTAGAATGGCAGTCATTTAGAGCTCTCTCGGCCTCGTCCCAAGTGAGGCAACGTTGAAAAATAGAGTCAATCCCCCGATGATAAAGAGTATCCCTGAGGATAATGTATTGATGAGCTTGGTATCGGATTCGACATCATTCAGTACTAGACAAAGTTGGCCGGAAAGTCTGGGTTTGGAGATATATAATGATATCACCATACCAAATATCGTTAGTGCTGATAAGGAAAAGAGATTCATCGGGCAATGAATCAACTGCTACTTTTTCCGTGTCAGAATTGGGAAATTCGCATATCAACTCAGCAAATACTAAGGACTTCTTAGACTTGGCACGTTCAAATTCCAAGTCAAACTCCTAGAGTATCACAATCCATTTGGAGTATTTGCCCCCTAGCAATTGACGGGTGAGAATGTGTTGCATAGGGTTGCAATGAGAAATCACTGTAGTCTTGAGTGAGAGGATATAGTGCCGGAAGCGTTGGACGGCTTGGACGGTAGCCAAGGCCATTTTTTCGACATGTAAATACTTTATTTCAGTAGGCGTGAGACTTTGACTCAAGTAGTAAATAACATGTTTGTCGTTAGCATCATCCTCTTGGACAAGAACCATGCCAATGGTGTAATCTGAGGCAACAAGGTAGAGGAAATAATCGTGACTGTAATCGAGAGGAAAAGGAAGCGGAGCACATGTTAGGGACAATTTCAAAGCTTCAAAAGCATTGTTGGCGATGGTATCCCAAACAAACTCCGAACCCTTTTTTAAGAGCCGCGTAAATCCACGAGTTATCTTGGCATAATTTGGGATAAAATGACGAAGAAAGTTTGCTTTCCCCTGCAAACTTTGTAACTGGCGAAGTGTAGAAGGAGGAGAGAGATTAAGGATCGCCTCAACCTTTAAAGGTTCCACCCGAATCCCCTGACGTGAAATGATAAAACCTAGAAGGCGTCTGGATTCCATGTAGAAAGCGTACTTATGAGGATTCAAACCTATACGGTAGAACCAACAGCGAACGAAAATGGCTCGGAGTTGGGTTGGGTGATCGACGCGGTGCATTGAATGAGCAAGAAAAGAATCCAGATAGGGTTGAACGATATGCTTGATATCATGGAAAGCATAAGACATAGCACGTTGAAAAGTTGTGCCAGTGTTCTTGAGACCGAAAGGGAGTTTTCGATAGGCAAAAGTACCCCAAGGACAAATAAAAGCAGTCTTATGTTGATCCTCAGGAACAATGTTCATTTGATTATACCTGGAGAAACCATCCATGAGAGAGAAGATTTCACTTCCGGTGCAATTTTCGACAATCTGATCGACGAAAGGGGTAGGAAAGTTGTCTTTGGGACAAGCTTTGTTGATATCCCTATAATCAACGCATACACGAATAGTGCCTTGTTTCTTGTCGATCGGGACAAGATTAGAAACCCAGTCTGTGAGAGCCACTAGATAAATAAAGCTAGCTTTAAGAAGTTTCTCGACTTTGAGCTTGATAGAAGCCGCTTTACGTGGGTGAACTGGACGAAGGCATTGCCGGATGGGTTTAGTGTCGGGGTATGTCTTGATCTCATGTATCACAATTTCAGGGTTGATACCCGGCATTTCTTCATAGCTCCAGGCGAAGATGTCACGAAAATCTTTGAAAAGGGATGTGTAGGTGTTTAAGGATAAATTCGTGAGTGCGGACACAGACCAATCTCCCCAGATCCACCTGGATTTGGAACAAAACATGACAGAATACTACTCTTTCCCTAGATCTAAAGTATTGAACGGACAAGAGAAGAAGGATGATGTACTTACTTTACGAAATCTCTCCTTATCTCTGTTGATCCTCGCTCTGCTACGATGCTCTTGCGTCGTCCAATCACAAC
>JASDQU010438380.1:859-47583 GCA_032191745.1 Picea mariana
GAATACATCAGGTCCACCAATAATAGTAACTAGGTCCATCACAGAGTGTACCGAGTCCACCATTAGGGGAGCTCCAAGTTTTCTTCACATTAATTTAAAACATAAATGCATGGGATTGATTCTAAAAACCTCACTTTTCATCGTAATGGTCCCTATGCTAATATGATATTTGTGGATAAAACCAATTACAAGTCTCCATTGAGAAAATAAATACTCCTTAACCATGGTGTCATAATCAAAAGGTATTCTCATTATAAAGCTAATATTTTAAAGAAATACATAGCCTTTATACTAAAAATGGATTTTCCTAACCACATACAAAAATAAAATAATAGCGAGAAAGGGGATTTATAAGGCATCATGTTTTTTTTAAGTGAAGTTGATATTAAAATGAAATTTCATAACCTTTTTACTTGTGGGTATCAAATTTTAATCAAAACCATAAATTAAATGTTTAGTAAAATACACATACCATTAAAACCTAATTTCTTTTTCCTATGTATAAAGATGTAATGATCCAACAATATAAAGGGTATTATAATTCATAAAGGGTATTATAATTCATAAGAAGCCTATTACATCACAAAGAATCTAGAAATATGGGCCTAAAAGCCATTTAAGTGTTGATAATGGTAGTCCTCGTGCTAATTCAATGTTTGGTCCTTTGTAAAAAGTTGTATGCCTTTTCCACTCAAAAAAGTTTACTTTGAAAAGGAAATAGAAGAGACAAAATTCACAAAACTAAGCAATGTTAAGAAAAATAATATTACATTAACTTTATTTTGTTAAAAAAAAATTAACAAAGTATTTAATAATATTTTAGTAAATTACTTTTATCTCATAATTATTTTTTTTGTTTGTTAATGTGGTCGAACTTGTTGGCATCGAGATTAATTTGTGACTCTTGAGAAACCACGATTTAGGGGCATCTAAGCCGTGAAAATCACTCGGGGATCACATCCGGCTTGAGCCACACCAATCCTTAACATGGTTGAATTTTTTGTCCCTCAAAGACTTTATCTCACAATTATTATTAAAAAACTAAATAACTAAATTAACAAAATCTTTGATCAATATTTCAGTAAACCACATTTACCTTACAATTATTACTTAAATATTTATATATTTTTGCTATATTCAAATTCACTTTAAAAATAACATTGGTCATCCTCATATTGACTTTGAAAAATGGAAGCGATATCCTTGGGTTGGAAAAAATTGGAGGCAATGTTGAATGACCAAGGCATGATGAATATGACCAATTTGCAAACGACACGTGTCGAATTATTCAAATTGCAACTGGATTCCGGGTCCACCGCCCCATATTGTAAGAAGAAGGACCGCTCGAACGGCTAGATATTTTTGACCGTTAGGACATTTGAAATCGAATTTCAGGGGGAGGAGTCTGAACGGTTTCCTCTGCCCAAACATGCTGCGAGGACCCCATGTCAAATTTGCCCCGTCACGGACCAAATAAGATCTACATGTTCTGGCCCTTGGATTCCTAAACACTCTAAGACCCCATTCTAACACTATTTTAAGCGGAAGTCTGTAGCTTCTGCTCTGCTTAGTTAGAGAAGAGTTGATGGGATCCGAGCTAGAATTGATTGGATAAAAGGTAACAATACACTAGAGAAAATTGCAGTCGAACAAGATAGCATTGATTGGATCTAAGGTAAAATACAGTAGAGAAAATTGCAGGCTGTTCGAGAGATTTTGCAGTTTTTATGGCGTCTAGAGGCTTCCCCACTACCTACAAATCGCTACAGGTAAACTCGATTGATATTGATATTGATTTTGAGCTGTAGAAAAACATATTAGGCACCCATGTTCTCACTATGGCTTCGGGAGGTCTGCACCAGCAGCTACGAATTGATTGTAAAGTGAATTATTGTGATTAAGAGCGGTTTTCACGGCTTATTTTGTTGATTTTTATTGTTTCAGGATAACGTTGTGTCCATGTACAAGAGCATGTTTCCTTTCTCCTTTCGGAGAATAGGAGACGAGACGCCGGAGCAGAGACGTGCAAGACAGCAATCGGAGAACCTGAAATGGCAGCAGGAGATGTTCCACAGGATTCTCAATATGATCGGCCTCCATAAGGAGGAAATTGTATCAGAAGAACAACTGGCTGCCACCAGATCTGAGTTGCTGGGTACCCTCATTGTCTCCCCTGCAGAAGGAGAGTGGCCTGCCATAACAAGGGATAAACTTCTGTTTCTTCAGGTTAGATTCCTTATTTTTATGATGTGGCAACTGATTGACTTAAATTTGTTCAGATTGTAGGGTTTTGAAAGGTTTCTGAACTTGTTTTCAACCATAAATGCCAAAGTATAAAATTTTCCTTAATTGGTTTTGTTTTTAGAAATAGTTATAGAATCTCTTTTGCTTAGCTACCACCCTATAATGAGCACGAGTGGTGTATCTATACTGTCAAAGTCACTCTGTATCTATGCTGTCAAACTCTCCATGTCAATACAAGCCCAATTACCTGGCTGCTTGCAGTTAGATCGCATTTTTGAAGCAGGAATAAATGTCAGTCTTTTCCCCTCTTAGAGAGTGGCTCATTTTGTCATGATTTGTTCCTGAGATTATCTTTGTGGGAAAGAAATGCTTTTTAGGGTTAAGAGACATGAACGGGAGACAATTCAAGAAGTATTTTCCTCCACTTTGACCCTTAAGACCATCAAGGCCACCCTGCAGGCCAATTATACTGTAATAAAAATCAATTGGTTTTCTGACAATGATACTCTGATCCCTGGGATTTTGGTCATTAGATCTTCATATTTTCTAGATCAGGGATATTATATGCCGGGACTGATTGCTATGGTAGGTTAATGTTGTTGAATGTTTTGTAGTCACCCCTATTAACTCATGCAACCAGGGCAAGTGGATGACAACTAGCTTTTCAAAATCTTTTCTTGAGGCAATCAAATGAGCTAAGCATGAATAGCTAGAGTCCAAAACCAAGAACTATATAAATTTTAATTACCCTTGAGAGTATTTTTGTGGGAAACAAATCCTTCTTAGGGTTAAGACCCATGAACGGGAGACATTTCAAGTATTTTCCTCCACTTTGGCCCTTAAGACCATCAAGGCCACCCTGCAGGCCTATTCTACTGTAGTAAAAATCAATTGGTCTTCTAATAATGATGCTCTGAGCCCTGGGATTTTTGTCATGAGATTTTCATATTTTCTAGATCAGGGATATTATATSCCAGGAGTTATTGCTATGGTATGTTAATGTTGTTGAATGTTCTGTGCCATATATAAAGATCTTATTGTAAGACAAATCAATTGATTGTTTTAACAATGATGAGATCTAGTTCCTACATCTAGCTTTCAAAATCTTTTCTTGAGGCAATTAGATGAGTTGACTGAAAATTGAATAGCGAAAATCCAAAACCAATGAATATATCAATTTTAGTTAGACCTTTATTTGGGCATATGTGCTAGMACATCTCTTTTGACACAGGTAGTAGAGCATGACCATCCTAAAGATCTACCAGACACTCCAGAGAGATTTGTGCCATACATATCTTATTACAAGATAAAATCAATTGATCGTTTAGACAATGTCAATTTCAACTGTTTTCTATAAAAGGTTTCTTCAGTATTAGAGTTATTTCTTACAAGGAATTGCTAAACTGTGTTGATGTTGTTGACAACCTTATTTCATATTGTAGTTGTAAGCCTCGCAAGATAAGAGAACATGTTTAATTTTAAAGTCATGCAGTATACCTTGCATATAGCACATTTTCATATTGTTTTGAACTTTTTCTAAAAGCAATTTTTTTCTAATTCCTGATTTGTAGCATAAAGGGATTACTTTCTAAGACCTATACCTCGTTCTTAACATGGAGCAGGAACTATTGTATGCAAACTGTATATCAGAAGAAGACTACCATATGTCAAAGAGACCTCTACTTCTTCGTCTCGCAGTACAAGGTGCGGAGATTGACTCCAGGGATGTTTTACTTGGGGGCAGACCCAGCCTCTGCCCCCCAATTACTGTAAGCACTGAGCCTATTACCATGCAGCCAGAGCCAGAATCCTCAATCAAGCAAGAAACAAACTGGTCGGTAGTAGAATTCAAAGAGGATCAAACCCTGTTGAAAAATTTTCCAGTCAGGAGTACAGAGGACCACAGCAAACAGAAATCTCCAATGAAACAGGTCATAGGTGCAATTTCTCGTCTCAGCTTGTCTCCTTACAAGGGAGGAAACTCCAAGGACAAACACCCTTCTGTAATTGTCCCACAGTCCACAGATTTCCAGAGTTCCAAGGAAAGCTGTCCCGTAAGGAACCCTCCTACTCTTCCAATGCAAGATGGTTATAAAGTTCCCACTCTGTATATAAACCCAACGGAATCATTCAAAGAGAACCCATTTTGGCAGGTTGCTGGATTGATCGACTTTCCTGAACAATCAGAGAAGAAAACTTCAGAAGAATCAGCCCTTCTGGGGCAACCTTTGGCCCCAGTTCATAAAAGGGGGGCCACTAGGACCAAAGTCAAGAAAGCCTTCAATCAATTGCTCCACAAAGTGCAAAGAGATCGTTCTAAGGAGGGCGAACCAGAAGTTCCATATTCATCTCATCTTAGTGATTCTGATTCTGACAATGATGACCAGCAGTTGAAGAAGGTGAAGAAACCATGGGGAATGGATCTGTTCAAATCCTCAAAGAAGACAAACACAGAGGAAGAGATGGCTTACCTTCCTCTAAATGGAAGTACGGAGGAGGCTCTCTCACCTTCAAAATTGGTTCTGAACCCTATTGGAGAAGGCCCAAATACAAAGAAGATCAAGAAAAAATTACATTCAAATGGTGCAGCCACTGACTTTTTCATTGACAAGGTACCAGTAAAGGCCATTTATGTTATTCTTATCCTTTGAAACTATTTGATTTTCTAACATAATGAGGTAGGTTGTATGCATGGTCGGATGCCACAAAATCTCATGTTCCCTTGTGTTATTCTCAGGTTTTAGGAGAGAACATAAAAAATGAACTATCACGAATTCGTGCAGAGATGAACACCACAAATCCCAACCCAACTTTTACGTAAGAACTCTAAGCTGAGACAAAACCTTGAATGTTTTGTTTTGATTGTGAAGCTTAGAAATTGCAAATTATAATTAGCCTCAAATGGATGTAATAATTGTCGACAGGCATAACAGAATGGTTCGACATAACAGATAACTGACAGAAAAACTTTTTTTGATTTGCAATCTGCAACATAAAATTATTCACTCTAATCTAGGAACAACAGACTGATTATTCTTTCTTCCTGCATTTCAAACAGGAATGAACAGATTGAAGCCATTTCGACACGCTTACCTGTTGACAAAAATGAACTGAAGAAGTTTTTCCCCAAGTAAGATCCTATGATCTCTTTCCCTAGTTGTTTAATGCAATGGGAGAAGTAATTCAAGAATGCAGATTTAACTGATTTTGTCAATATCCAGGTCATGGTGTGATAGGTATGGAGATATAGTCTTGGATGTGGTTCAGAAAGAATTCAAAGATCATGTAGGCGAGATGGAGAATTTACGCAAAACTGCCCGAGAGAAGCGCAACAGTGCAGCTAGAAGAAGGGGTCTAGAAGATGATGAGGATTGTTCACCTAGAATACATCATAAGGCCAGAAAAACAGACAACACTAAAGGAGGAACCCCAAAAATGGTGTTCACTACTCAGGATGAGAACTCTGAGCCCAACTTAACCTCACCCCTTTCAGCCATCAAAAGTCAACAACTGAATGCACCTTCTCCCTTCCATCAGCCAAAATCACCTTTCCCATTCAGCCAAGCTCATCAAGCTAAATCACCATCTTCTTTTAGCCCTGTTAATCACAATCCCAAATCCCCATCCTTTTACAATCAAAGTGTAAAATCGACATCTTCAATTCAGGATGAGAATTCTGAACCCAACTTAACCTCACCCTCCTCAGCCTTCAAAGGCCAACAACCCAAGTCATCTTCTCCCTTCCATCCAATGCCAAAAGCACCCTTTCCATTCAGTCAAGCTCATCAAGCTAAATCACCCTCCTCTGTTAGCCCTGGCCCTCGATCCCCATTCTTTCACAAGCAAAACCCGAACTCACCATCTTCAACTCGGGAGAGAAAACAATCTAAATCACCTTCTCAGGAAACTCATTTTGAATCAGCAGTATCTCGTAGTTTGTTCACAGAGATGAGTTTGGAATGATCATCAGGTTGTTCCATAGGATGTCACCCAAGAAGACAATTTTATCCAAGTCCTCTGGATATGCGGTTGTGCAGTGTGTTGTGCTGTGTAGATATTCTTTGGATGTATTGGTTGGAGCTAGCTAGTTAGCTCTGCTCAGGTCTTGACTGAGCTGAGCTATAATGCACTGAAAGTCATGTTTTGTGACTTCGTTATCATTATATCAACTGTTAAAGCAATCATCTGTAGTTATTGATTGATTGTGGTGTAACAGGTTTTGTGTTGCATCTTATTGTAATAAATACCAAAGGGATCTATCTGGGATGCTGGGATGCTGAGGCTATCTTACTACAAATATTTTTTTTGTATTACCATTTTGGTAAATTCATTTAATCAGTCCAAGCGAGATTTTTTATTACCAGCTTATTAAGTGACGTTATTTATTGTGTGCTGTGAGTTACCTTAAATGTGCGAATATTTAAAAAAAATCTTTACCAAAATAATATATATATTTTTATTTTGTCGATTTGGAGGTATTTTGAGTGAATTCGTACCTTATAAAATAAAATAAAGGATAATAGTAAACTAAGATGTTTGGAATTCGATAAGTTTTAAGTTTGGAATTTTCCTTGTCATTTTATGTTTAATGGGCTCTGCATACGGGTAAAAGTTTATATATATTACTTTATCAATTTTTTTTTAAATTAAAAAGTTTTATAATTTTAAATTATTAAATTAATAAAGAATTATTTATTTATTGGTTATTCATTAATTTTTAAAATTAAATTTTTTTATAATCATGTTTTTATACTTTCAAGTTAATGTTACAGGTTTTTAAACTGATACTTCAAAATTACAAAAATAATTAAAGAAATTGATCGCCCCTTTTATATTGTGTCATCTATCAGCAACCCTTTCAAATTAAAAGCTTCTATGTTGTGAATATTCTATGTTGTTATTCATACAAAAATAATTAAAGAAATTGATCGCCCCTTTTATATTGTGTCATCTATCAGCAACCCTTTCAAATTAAAAGCTTCTATGTTGTGAATATTCTATGTTGTTATTCACTAGCCTTTTCAAATTAAAACCAGGCTCTATACTGCATTTTGCTTATGCACATCCTTGCAGTGAATATTCTATGTTGTTATTCACTAGCCTTTTCAAATTAAAACCAGGCTGTCTATAATGCAATGTAAAAACTGACTTGTTTACAGCTAAGGTGGTTTACATCTTGAATGGAGATTAACCTATACTACACTAATCAAATAAAATAAAGGGAAAAGGTTTATAAAAAATTAAAAAAAAAAACCTATAAAATATTATAATAATAATAATAATAAATCAATTAATATTGAAAAGATCAAACATTTCGATACTTAAGATAGATCTTTGTTATTATAAATTTGTCTAAAAATAATTTTATATATTTTGTATTACCTCTTATATGAAGTCCAGTTATATATATTTGATTGTATTCTCATCATGCTTATAGATAATCTTAGGTCTTGAAAAATGGTACATCATAATGCCCCAAGTTTGGATAGCTACTTTAGATACTATGTAATGGGGTTACATTACTATGTAATATGGTTACATTTTGAGTTACTTTAGATACTATGTAATGTGGTTACATTTTGAGGTTGATTTTTACATGCATGGACTGATCACCTATAATAAGTGTAATATTTTATATGATGCTATGTGATAATGATGATATGATAGTCTATGTGATGATGTATAAATTTAATGATGATATGGCAGTCTATGTGATGATGTATAAATTTATGTGATGAAGATACTTATAACATTGTATCTATAGCCATTTAATATGGATGTTATGATAGTCTATGTGCATATTTTGTTGATATTATATGGTGGACACTTATAATATTTTTATGTGGAGATGCTTGTAACATTTTATATGATGCCATGTGATAATGATGATATGATAGTCTATGTGATTATTTATATATTTATGCGATGTTGATATTTATGTTGATGATCTATGGTGAATATATTATGTTGGTGATCATGATTATGTCATTCTATGATTTACGACATTATTTGTATAGACCATAAAGCTACTTGTTTATATTTTAAATTTTGAAGTATGTATTAAGATTAGGATACATGTGATATTTTCATCCTATCTATGTGTTGATATATGGCATGGGATTGTAGCACCACTAAAAGAAATTTATGATTGGTTCAGCTATGCAACAAATAATGTGAATTTGCATATGTTAGATTTGTGGTTCGACCATACTAGGGGTTGGGAGGTTAAGGTGCCTTGAGATTTGGTTATTGATATATTGGTATGTGTATGTCAAACAAAGCCATGTGATTTTTGTGTGTGAACATGTGTGCAAATGTGTGAATTATCTTGGAAAACAAAGCCTTCATACAAGTGTGGGACTCCTATAAAGGGAGACAAGGGGAGGGGTGGAGGTTACAAGTTGGAGGTATCATGCCCACATGTAACCTTTTGAGGGATGTAACTTTCATATGTGACATACTAGGGAGATTATGTAAGGGCCTTATTCCCCATGGGATGTAATTTCCTACTATGAATCTATGGTGGAGATGTGCAAGGGTGAAAGGATTTACTCTTTAGTGGGTGGTAGTGGAGAAGTGGATCGTGTTAAATCAAAAGAAATTGAGAAGATAATGAGATGTAATATCTGAGATATAAATACAATAGCCAACAAAATAAATTGCATGAGAAAATGTGTAGGTGTATATGTGACAATATTAATTAAAAAGAAAGAAGACAAATTAAAAGAGACATTTCAACAATATAATAACGAAACATTAAATTATTAAATATAATAGTTAAAGGTAGAAATATATAAATAATCCAATGAAAAAAAAAACATGTGAGTTGGTAAGGTGAATGAAATATTGGATGATCAAATAAAAGGGAGAAAGATGGATGAATTATAATTCAAATTCATAATATCAAAAAAGTATGTCACTTGACTGGGCCTAATGGTTAAGAACATGTGTTAAGTCACAGGTTTGAATTCAAAGGGAGGTATGATATGCACAACTATGTAGACTAAGTAGTTTCTTGTCCCATGAATAAGGGGGTCTCATACATGAGTTTGGTGGCTAGGTTGTTACCTTAAATTAGATATTATTATTATATTATTTCCACTCAAATTTTAGGGAGATATGAGGGAGAAGAAGAGAATAAAAGGGGTTGGAGAATATGAGGAAAATGGTTGTTATTTCCATCTTGATGGGGATGAAAACAAATAAAGAACAAGAAGATAGTGGAAAATGCCATTAGATGAACCATTGTATTCACAAAATTATGTACAATAAATACAAACAATAATAACCATTGTATAATAATCAATAGTACCTAATTAGGAAAATTAGTACCATGACCCTATCACGTAACTAAGTGTATGCTACCTAGGATAAATACTATCCCAAAGTAAACATAAAGGTCGCCAAGGACTTAGGATTAGAGTGAGTCAAAAGGCTAACAAACCCCCCTTAATCGTAAGTCTGTACAAGTGTACTAGCTAGGCAACAATGACTACTACAAAAGTTGGTAACATATCCAAGTATTCAACCCAATACCCATAGTTTGAAACCTTACGAGTCTTGATGAAGATCCGCCTGAAAAACCACCAAAAGTGGATGTCAAATACCAAGTCTAGAAATCTCATTGTGCAATAAATGAGTGAGATAACTTGTAAGTATTTAGTAATGAGAACGAACCTTAATGAAAAGTGAATTGGTTATACTTACAACACATACCAAATCCTAAAAATACCCAATAATCTAATGTGCCAAGTGAAAATGAAGAAGAATTGGTTGTCATCTGCCAAGTATGAAGACCATCCCTATAAAGTCCAAAGACTATCAAGTGAACAAACATGTTCATAAAATAGCTCTCAGAAACCCACACATAAAAAAACTATCATTAATCCAACTAACAATAAAAAAATGTCAATCAACATCCCAATCCTATATCTTCTAAAACCTATTTATGAAAAAAATATGAATTGATTCAACAAGAACTAAATCATAATCTTGCCAAAAATGTTGAGAAGTAAACCAAGTGAACTATGGGTACTACCTCAAAACCTAAAACCAAAATGTCGACCAAACATGTTGAACAACCATGCAAGTCACAAAACCATAATAAGTAACTGGATCCTCAAATCCTATGACGGAAAACTATATCATCATGTCAATCTCTTCAAAATCTTGAAAATTCTCAAAAACCATCAATCAAAATATCATCCATGCCAATATCCTCAAATTAAATCTGAAAATCTTAAAAATGTTGGTTTTGAACTATTTTGGTAAATATCCTTTAAAGGGAAAACTTACAAATCCAATAGCCTAAAATCATCCTCATAAAATGTTGAGTGATCGTGGAAATCATTGAATTCTGAATCCATTATCTTGAATAAAACATAATTCTCAAAATCAAATTGAGTAGATTTTGAAACTTGAAGTCTCACAATCATCATCAATATATTATCCCTTGTTAACTAAAAGGTGAGAAGTCTTGGGACCTGTAAATTAGCAACATCAATGTCCCCCCTGAAAATGGGTAGAGGTAACCACAATGCCCATGAGTGGGGTCTAGAGACTCTATCTTCAACCCAAAATATGATCTCAAGTGGGCTCGTTCATTCCTAAATCATTAATTCCTTGATTGAAACACTCATGTGGATTCATAAGGAAGATGGTTTGAATCTGCGGCTATGCAACGTTGGGGGCACTGTGGCCCACACCCTGCGGTCATGAGCTACTCCTCAACATGATCGCATGCCTGATCCCATCCACCAATGTTTAACCTTTTTCCAAACCTTTAGGACACATGTCTGATGACCCACTCTCCTGAATAAGATTCAGTCAGTTGGTGAACAGTCTTGACACGAAGTTGTGGCTGACCTGTAAAATCGGGAGGGGTGATCTTATGGCTACCTATGAGGATGAGGTACATTACTCACCAGATCCGAGTGAGTTTCTCCCTAGATGGGGATAGCTGGCATCCCACCAACTTTATCCTGATTACAGTTGTCCACAACGACCCCCCTGGGATCTTTGTTGCCTTCATTGTCTCCTCCGGTACCCGAGAACAACTTCTTCTCACAGCTCTCTGGGGTAACAGGCTTCTTTCCAGCTACTGTTTTAGGATCTTCTTCTTGTCTTGGATGAGAACCTTGGGAAAGCGGAATCTTGGCTCTGGTGGCTCTCACATCTTTCGGCCACGTTACTACCTCACTCTCCAGCAACGCACTCCCCCCACAGGCTTTCGCAGGCTCCTTCTCTCCAATCCACTGCGACTTCTTCTCTTTGTCGTCTCTAACGACAACCTCCTAGATGTTCCCGAACCCCACGATAAACTTGACGCCTATCCGGGGGCTGGGGGAACTGGGGTTTCTCCCCAAGCCGTTGCAGGAAGCGATCTTTGATGACCTAGACTTAGGGTTCTTGCAAGCCCAAGACTTGGGCCATGATCTTTCTACAGATTGCTACTTCCCCTATGTGGATTAGGGTTTCTCCCTAGCTCAAACCTCCTCAAAGCCGAAGAGAGGTTTTGTCACCACAAATCTACACCCATACAACCTCAATGGATGGGATATCATCCAAAGCGGGGCTCTCCAGGACGAAGTGCCCCTTTGATTCAGATTTTGAAGCTCAAGGCGCCACAGGGCCGAGACAAAGGAAGCAGAACAAATACTTAGGGTCTTCTAAAGCAGACCCTAACTTCATCCTAGGTGAATACCTTTCTATGGTCGGGGTCTCTGCAATGGCAAACAAAACACAAGTCGGGAAAGCCTATGACCGATAATTCAACTAAAAACCTTTGAGAGCCTGGGCCGCATCAAACTAGGGTGCAAATTCCATTTCTTCACCCAATATCTTCTGCCTCTCTAGAGGCTCGTTTATGATCATCTTCTCAAAGCACTCTTAGGCCTTGGCCGCACTTCAAAAAAGTTGGGCGATCGACTCTTCCCCAGTTCTAATGAAGCCTTGGAACCCCACCTTTGATGTTTCCAGTGAGCGACTTGAATCCATTCTGATATGGGTTCGTCTAGCAGGACTCGCTCTGCATCTATGACCAAAAAATTGTTTTCAAGCAATTGGAAATTTTATGGGAGAGTACCTAACTATAGATATGGGATTCTTAGACACATGAGTGTTGGCCCTTCACCAAGTTTTGGAGAACCTTGGTCATGTTTGACCATTTTTGGGACTTCGACAAGTTAGTCGAAGGAGGAGCGCAAGGCAAAGCAAAGATCGCGAGATCTCGCCCCCTCTTTAGGGATTTTTGGGTTTAGGGTTTATGTAACGGGTATGGGATGTTGGCCCATGGGTTTACCCATGTTTAGGCCCCTTTTGTAAAGTATAAATAGAAATCTAGGTGATGTAAGTAATGATGTAATAAGATGTTATGCTAAGTGTAAGTAATGTAAGTAAGAGACATACATGTGTTGTGCTAAGTGCAAATAGTTGTGAATGCTTCATGCATACTGTGTGTTGAGAACTTGCAGAGCTATGTGCAAGTGATTGTAATAAGGCTCTATGTTGTACCAAGCTTGGGGAAGGAGGATCTTGTGAGGTGCACGCAAATCTCCTGTCCTATGCAAAGCTAGTTAGTGGCTTTGTGCATGTAACGAGATTGACAGAAGACAATAAAGAAGAAGAAGATTGGTGGACGTAGCCCCACACTAGGTTGAACCATGTATATCATGTGTTGTGGTTGCTTTGTGAATTATGGTTTTTATGTTGTTGATGTGATTTATGCTTAGTGTTGTAATTTGTATGTTACATGCATCTGATGATAGTATCTTAGTGCTTATGCTTTGAATAAATGCTAGATCTGGTCTATTTTTATGTGCTTAGTGCTTGGATGTGTTAAATCTTGTTGAATATTGCGTTGTTCTGTAATTAAGGGTTTCTTCCTGTGATGTAAATAAGGGTTGAATACTAATAAATGTTAACTGTTAAGTGCTCTTTTAAGTATTTTGATCACAAATATGTGTCCTAGCTAGTTTGTAGACACTTGAGTCCTACAACCACCCCTGCCTCTACCTCAGGTGAGACTTCATCAACTTCGTAGGTGTTGCCGAAAGGGTCAGTAGTTAGGGTTTTATTGGTGTGTTGTTGAAGCATTTAACCCTAGGTCTACCCCTATGCCAACAAATGGTTCTATTGTCAAGACCGAAACTGTGATTGTTGGGAACTAAGGAAAAGAAAAATCTCTATGCATAGATCTACTTCTCTGGTGCGCAATATTCTACTTGACTTGTGAAGCTCTGTGCTAAGAAAGGAATCAGATCTGAAGAAAAGAGGTAAGATCTTAAAGCTTTGTGATCTAAGAAAGGTAAGATAAGTGAAATTTTTTGTTTTGAAAGAATGGATCTAGGAATGCTTGATAGATTTTGTCCTAGTCTGAAAACTAGGGTACAACTAGAAGAAAGAATAATTGAAATGAATAGATCTAATAGAAGTAATGAAAGATATGCTATTCATATGCATAGAAAGGATTTTTGGACTAACAAATGGATGCAGGATCCTAGAAAGAATTTTTTACGGGCTCATTACTGTGATCCCAATGCATAGTATAGAAAAGGTTGGGGGTCATTTAAAAGAAAGAGAGAATTAACTCTTTGTTATAGTTGTAGAAGACCGAGACATCTTGCTAAGGAATGCCCTGGTAGAAATCCTAGTTGTCTTTGTTGTAAAGCTATGGATCATGAAGTTTTGGATTGCCCTAGAATGATTTCTAAAGTTGAAAAGATGAATATGAGATAAGAAAACCATGAGAAAGGCCAAGAGACTAAGGATGTGATAGAACCCCAAAAAGAATCAAAAACTATAATATTACAGATGAAAGAAACCCTGAATGATCACATAGACATAAAATTATCAGAGATCTTAAAAGAAAAGGAGTGTATAGAAACAAGAATAGGAGACTTCAACATAGACTGTGTTCTGGATGAGGAAACACAGGTGAATGTTATGACAGAAAGAACTTGATAAATTTTGGGAAAGCTTGCTATGGTTCCTCCATTGGGAGGAATAGGATTGTTTAAAGGAAAATTGATAACCCTATGTCGAAGACTTACCCAAATACCTATGAGTGCTCATGGCACTTCGACAGAGGAAGAATTTGAGGTCGTTACATTTGTTGATAACAACGCCCCGTTTGCTATTTTTCTAGGGAAAAATTGGATTGAGAAATATCAGATATGAAGGAAACAAGAAGAGGAGGATCTAGAACAGAAAAAGAAAGAACTAAGGGATTTCATGGCTATGAGAATAGCACGCTTAATATAAGAGAAGGAGGACAATTTGAATCTACTAAGAGCCAGAGACCTTGTTGTTGAAGTTGAAAGAATGCAAGAAGGCTTAAGAAACCTATCCATGCAAGAGAGTAGAGCACCTACTCCAGAAAAACAAGAAGTATGACCCTCGAACACTTTGAAAGACCATCATTAGTGCGAAGTTACTATGCCAAGGGGAGATAAGAACAATAATGGAAAGAGGAACCCAGTGGCTCAAATCACAGGAAAGAAAGCTAGAAAGCTCAGTAAGAAGAAAGCAAGGTTAGAAAAATTGCAGGAAGTTCTAGAGAGGACTTCGCAGAAGGAAGGTTTGTAGAACTTGAACTTCGCTAGAATAGCAGAGAAACGTAGTTTGGCACTTCGCCACGATGAAGCAATATGACCATTGGAGGCATCCTGATCATTAGACCAACGCTCCAGAACGGATAGAAACATAGTTATGTCTGGAAAGATCGCCATTCGACCGTTGAGACCGCGCCCTAACAGATGGAATCACATTGATGAAGGCTTTCTTGTCCGTTAGAGGAATCTGTTACGACGTTGTCTATTTATCCTGTCGAATGTTGCACTGAGAAAACTTTTGCGAATTGTGAGTATCTGAGCCCACAGAGAATTCATTGTTATCGCGTTGTGCCTATTGAGACCTCGCCACCCGTTTTGTTACATTGAGTGTTTAATCACCGACCTGAGATACTTGATCTCGAGCATGCATGTCGGGTGACTTCAGCACAGTACAAAAATCCGTCGAAGAGATACTCATATACCTCGTGGATGAGAAGGTCATGTCCGCGGGAGTTCAAGCCTCATCGACAAGAGGAGTGCAAGCATCCCCATCGACTGCTCGTGGATATTGACCATCCCGAGCTGCGACAGAGAAACAAACCAAGAATTGTGATGATTTAGCAAATGCGAAGCTCATCCCATCAATCCTGCCTGACTGCATCCCGCCTCTGGTTGGCGTGGTGAGTCACGAAAGTGTCCCGAGGGACTTTGACTACACATTGATTACTGCATACCTCCCGAAGGGGATACGTGCAATTGGACCGCAATTGGGACAAATTATGGCATTGAAGATCAATGAATTCAACCTGGGAGATCGAAAGAACTATGGCATGCTCGCCCCACATAAGTATTTGACCAAGATAAAGAGGAAGAAGTTGAAGATGATCCCCTAGGCGTGGAACATGGACATCGCGAGTTCCACCATCCTGAACGTAATGAAGATACCACACTTTGGAAGGCATCAGGAGGTTAATGTGTGCATTAAAATCTTGTTGTCTTGCTTCCATGGTGGTTTTCTGTGGCTAGATAGACGCATCACCGTAGATTCGACGTTGATCCATAGGATCACTAGATTAAGCATGCAAGGACCAGACCCATAATACTTTTATCCAGGGAAGGCTGCAGATCTTGCCCTAGCGCAGAGAATCAAAGATACCTATGGCGATGTAGAAAAGGGGAATCAGGGCTACAAGGTAGCTTCCATCCATAATGGCGCAGTGTGCCTAGCCTGCCAGTTGATCATTGGTAAGCTAGTTAGGAAGAACAGACCCACGCAGGTCACGGGGTTCATTGTCGACCTCGCGGGAAAATGCATTGAAGGGATACAAATGAAATGGGTGAGCTACCTCGTCAACAAGTTAGAGAAAGACTTCCGCGAAGCTTAGGATCAGGGCTACGAGTTCCATTTCAGCTGGATTTTGATCCTCATCACCTTCATTGCTTGGGAGATGCCGGAAGGAGCGACCTTCCCTAAGATTGAGTCGTCCGAACCACTAGATGCGAAGTTCACTACGCTCTAGTATTCAAGCGACATGGCAAAAAAATGGCAGTCAAACGCAGTGTTCCACACCTATTACCTGCAATTGAAGAGGGCTATTGAGTCTTTCCCTCACATGACATCGAATACCCTACACAGGTTCAGGCCACTTGCAAAGTTCCACGCAAATAGACATTTTATTTATATCACTGCGTGCGGAGATGAACATAAAGAAGAGCTTCAATCCTACTATAAGCTCACAGAGGAGGACATGGAAGAAATAACTAAGGAATGGCCTACAGAGTTCCTTATACCAGTCGACCAGGTAGAATTGTCCGACCCTGACCTCATCAGAAGTTCTGTGGTCACTCGCGAAGAGTATGATGCAACAGGCAGTAGCAGAAGGAAGAAGAAGGAAGAGGTACATGAGATGAACAACGCATCAGAAGAGACTGCTTTAGATTCATCTGGAGGGGGAGGGGGTGACGAAGTAGACAAAGAAGAGGACAACAGGGAAGAAGATAAATAGGAGTAGGGTGAAGTAACACTGCCTAGGGATCCCCTCGATGACGCCGAGACATCCAAGAAAATAAAGGGGTCCCCCACGAAACCTCCATCACGGAAGAAGTCAAAAGCTAGTAAGCCCAAGTTGCAGACTGTGCTCACGGTGGATGACATCGACCTCATCATCATCGTTATATCAAATACCTCAGAAGATATTTTACAGCGCAATGAAGCAAAAGAAGATACAATGTATGATAGGATCGAACAGAACTGAAAGGGGTATAGCAAGCCCTCTACTCCAGCCACACAGTGTCTACTATGCCTCTGTCATCAAAAGGAACAAAATTGGGAGACAAGCCTGCCCAGCTACATAGAATAGCAGATGTGACCGAAGCTCACCTTCGTCGTGTCCAGGAACAAAAAGAACAGGCCACAGAGTCCCTGAGCAAGCAAAGGAGAAATCCATAGAGCAACGATGCGTTGCGCAACAGGAAAAAGATGACCTCCAAGCGAAGTTTGCAGAGGATAGAGTGCAAATTCAGAAGGAGAAAGAACAGTTGCTCGTGAAGCAAGTGGGATTTAAAGAAGAAATCACCAGAGCACTTCACTCTATGATAGGCTTAGAACAGATGGAAGAAGACCTAGTGGAGAGTCAAGTGGTGAAGCTTGTTGAAGCCATTCAATAGATTCAATAGAGAGTAGCAGAACTGGAGTTACAAACAGTGTCAAGCACTCCGCAGGAAGTGTGATACCAAAGAGAATACATCGCCTGGAGCGTAGTCCAAAGAATCAAGGCATTAGCCTTGGAATGTAGACAACTCAACAGTCGAAGTGCGCAAACCTACGAGCGCCTTACAGAAGACCCTGAACTAAGGACACTAGACTCACATCTCTAGGAGGCAAAGAAGCAAGCAACATCAGTACAAGCGCATTTGAAGCCACTATCACCGGTTGAGAGGATGAAAAGGTCCCAAGAACAATGCACGGTTCAACAACAGGTCTGTAACATCCCCGACCATTAACCCTCTTGTCGGGCAACGCTACTATGCGGAAACATTCTCATACTTAAGTAGTATGCACTTAAGTGAAGTTAAATGACTTAACACAGAGTAAACATATAATTACTACTAACATACAGAATTAATGGAATTAACAGTAAATATCATTGCAATGGAATACATGATAATATTGCAAGCATCACAGACATGCATTTTAATTGAAATTAAATGCATGCATATACTTATCTTTGAAACTGTAGTAACTCCCACCAACCATGTTCATACTTTCCATGAACCTCCCAGCCTTAGACCTCACTTCTCATCACGCTCAACATTGGGTCACCCCCGAGCTGGGACTAAGCTCCACCCAAGGTAAGGGAATTCTAAACTAGGTTGAGGTTATAGGAAAACTGCACAGAGAAATCAGAAGGATTCTTCCTCAAAAGCCTTCTTACGCCCACTACTCACGGACTCTCATTCCCCACATGCCTGTTCCTCCCGGGAGTATACACCTTCACAAGCATAGTCCATCGGTGCTTCACCTCCCCTCTGGGCCTCAGAAACAGGTCAGATCAGGAATTCTCAGAGCTCTGTAGCTGGTGTTGGACTCTCTCTGGGAGAAAACCACTTCCCAGCAGACTCCCTCACCCGGAGAGAGTTGCTCACAGGCCTGACAACCCAGTTCTTCCACCAGTTTCCAATTCAATTCTTGCAAGTTCAAGATGAAAGTAACGGCAATAGCTTGGGTTAACTCACAGGTGACAACAACAATAAAAAAATGGGGTGTGGAACCAGGAAGCGACAACAGACCACTAAGACACAGTACGGTTTAGATAACACCAGTTTGTCGGATGTGTTAGTCCCTAAAGTTGCACTTGTATGTGAGAGGGCAAGCTAGGGCATGATTGAGTTATTGAAAAAGTGTTTTGAGGGTTTTTGTGGTTTTTTTTTTGAATAAGGTGGTTGAAAACTGGCTCAAGGTAATAAAATAAATGAGAAAATCAGAATAAGAACAGAAAATATCCTATTGATTGTTTAAAAGGTAGTCACATAGATGGATTAAACAAATAAGGAAAATAGAAAATGAAATTTTCAATTTGTCAACTTCACACAAATTCTTATCTCAAAATATCATTAAGAAATAAGACCATCAACCTGAAATCAAAACTTGAAAATAATCACCACAGCAAATTCTTTATTGTATTAATCAATAATCAAGAAAACAAATGCATTGCAGTTTGAATAATGAGATCAAGCATGAAGAAAGAAAACAGAGTAGAAAAGAGTGTCTAACCATCCATATGTCTTTTCTATTACATGTCAGATAGAATAATAATGCCTTACAAGGAGTTTCAGAATAAGTCCTTTGGATCTCCAATTTTTCCACCACTAACTTCCCATTCTACAGAGTTTATATAGAAACAATACATAATTATCAAGATCCAAAAGAAATGGATCTGAAAACCTCCTCATCTATATCTAGTTTCTTGTTTCAAATAATCAAGGAGAAGATCCAATTTGATCTCCAATTCGAATTGATGAGGTGGTTTGTCAACTGTTGTCCATGAGATTTTTCAAGAAAACAAATCTGGTAAATTCCTGAAAAATCGGGTCCAACAATCTCTTCGTATATATTAAATGGAAATTGTTGTGTAAAAAATGAGAGAGGTTTTTGTGAAGGGACTCGTTCCCATCAAAAACCTCTTTTGGTTTCAAAAAATTAATCACCATATGTTCTCCAACCTCTCCCAAAATTACTGACTAAAACAGGAAATTATTTATTCTGAAATGTCAGAAAAATAGGCCTCAAAGATCAATTCGAATCTCTTAAAATGTGATTGTTTTGTAAAAACCGAGAGAGTTTTTTGTGAAGGGGCATGTTCCCAAAAAAAACCCCTTTTGGTTTCAACAAATTCATCTCCAGCTGTTCTGCAACCTCTCTTGAAGAAAAAGACTAAAACATGTAAAAATAACAGAGTATTTCATGTAGCTTTATCAGAAAATTAGGCCTCAAAGATCAATTTGAATCTCTTAAAATGTGATTGTTGTGTAAAAACCGAGAGAGGTTTTTGTGAAGGGGCATTTTCCCAACAAAAACCCCTTTTGGTTTCAACAAATTCCTCTCCATCTATTATGTAACCTCTCTTGAAGATAAACACTATAACAGGTAAAAACCAGAGTTTCCTGTAGCTTTTCTGGTTTTGCAAAATAATAGCCTTTGTCATCAGAAAACACTGCTTCAGCTTTGATGATTTGGTGGTTTCTCTTGTTATAGGTATTATAGAATACTGATCAATTTATTTTCCTTTTCGTTGTATCTTCCCCAAGTTTTTGTCTTCTTTTGTTTTCTTGTGTAATGGAAGCCTTTCTACTTTTTCTTTGATAGAAAATTCATTAACTGTGATACTCTTTTTCTGTGTGGCTGCCTTCTTCCCTTTTCCCTTTCTTTGTTTGCTTGGTTGTGGATCAGGATTTAGGGATTGAATCAACCAAGTCTAGGGTTTCTGTGAATTATGATCAGGACGGTATGCCACCCTTTTCTAATCCAGCTATGAGGGACTCCCTTTTTCCAATCTGGGTTTTGCTTATCTAGAAGCAATAATTGGTTGACAAACTCCATGACTACGTGTTTGTTTTTCCACCATTGTTCTTCTCCAATTTCCAATCTGCAAGCTGTTTTTCATGCCCTTTGAAAGTGGTAAAAAAATCGAACCAGCCATCATCCTTGAACCTTTGTGCCATCTGTGGGTATGCATCAAGCAGCTCGATACCCTCAGGTTCCAACCTAATAATTTGCCCACTTTTCTTCGGTGCCATATCAATAACACGATGATGCAACTTGACATTGTTCAAAAATTGAATTTACAACCTGCAACTATTAGCATATAATAGTTTCTTATGAAAAATACTTGCGCTTATAATTCAACAAATTAGAACGACGAGTGACAGGATCATATAATGATGTTTGGAAATTTACTGATTTGAAAAGGGTCTTTGTAGGTACAGAATGATCCCATCATGTAACGGTGTGAACTGTATAATGATTCAAGAGACATCGTGTGACACATGCAGATTATCAGTCCACGATTTATGTAGTCATAATAAAATCAGGGTGGCTGGTGCTTATCATGGCATGATTATATTAGTGCTATGAGAATAATGTTATTCCAGTAGCGCTATTAATAACTTGGCAGAATTTTGAATTTGCAAGATTCAAATAGGAATATGAAGTGACACATCTTGTAAAACCATGTCTTAACTCCCCAAATTTAAGGAAATTATTCAAAAATCTAAAAATGTGAAACATAACAAACTGAAAACAAAGATTAAAATCAAATGAAAGCAAATAATGAAGTGCAGGTAGGGCGGGTTTAGGATTAGAGTTTGTCACTAAATCAAAAGAAAAATTAGAGACTAACAGGATGCGTGACAAGCAATTCACACAGAGGTCGACACCGACTGAATAGTTCGGACAGATGGTGTATCGACTTCTCAAGAAAACATCATCGGCTTCGGGTCTCAGAGCTGCGTGAGGCATACAAAGATCAGACGTAGCGATCCCTCGATTCAGACAGTGGACGACCGAATGGAGGACAAACCCCCATCACGGCTCAATTCTTGGGTTAAATTGCATTTGTCTGGGCCGACACATGTCCCCCATGAGGTTGCATGCACTCCATCAACATGCGTTCCCTTTTTTCACATGTTCCCCCTTCCAGGAACTTAGGATAGAAACATACATTTCACATAGCTTTTGGAATAATAATAAATTATTATTCCCAAGGACTTAAGCTCCTAAGCTTAGCTCCTCTTTCCAATATTTCAGCCCCTTTTCCCTTACCAACCTTGTGGAAGCTTATTCCCCCATCACTCTTTCTTCATGGTCGGTCTGCATGCAGCGATGTTCATATATTATATTAATGATCTGCATAATTACATATACAAAAAATCAGGCTTCTAGCCTTAATACTTAGGCTCTCCGACCTAATAAACACGTAAGCCCACCAGCTTATCAATACTTGGCTCACCAGCCTACAAAACATTATTTACAATTCATAAACATGATTACAACATGGATCTTTCTTGGGGATATTACAGAGTAAATTCATGGAAGTAACCCAGAGGCTCTAGCCAGTGCAGGATGAAGCTTGCACACTTTTTGAGGAGAATGAAGAACGAGGTGCAGAACTAGAAAAAATGGTCACCACAGTGGAACAACGCTTGGAAGGACCCATGACCGATAAATTTATTCATGAGTTCATCGAGCCGAAGGCTCTGGCGAAGTAGCAGGTCAAAGCGGCTCGAGCCAAGCTCGAGGCCTTCTAGGCAGAGCTACCTAAATCAGAGTGACTTGGGACGAGTCACAAGTGAGTGTTGGGGGCCTATTGGCCCTTGACCAAGTTTTGGAGAACCTTAGTCATGTTTGACCATTTTTGGGACTTCGACAGGCTGGTCAAAGGCAGAGCGCAAGGAGAATCTAAGATCGTGGGATCTCGCCCCCTCTTTAGGGATTTTTGGGTTTAGGGTTTATGTAATGGGTATGGGATGTCGCCCCATGGGTTAACCCATGTTTAGGCACCTTTTGTAAAGTATAAATAGAAATATAGACGATGTAAGTAACGGTGTAATAAGATGTTATGCTAAGTGCAAGTAATGTAAGTAAGAGACATACATGTGTTGTGATAAGTGTGAATAGTTGTGAATGATTCATGCATACTGTGTGTTGAGAACTTGCAGAGCTGTGTGCAAGTGATTGTAAGAAGGCTCTGTGTTGTACCAAGATTGGGGAAGGAGGATCTCGCAAGGTGCATGCATATCTCCTGTCCTATGCGAAGCTGGTTAGTGGCTCTGTGCATGTAATGAGATTGACAAAAGACAATAAATAAGAAGAAGAGTTTGTGGACGTATCCCCACATTGGGGTGAACCACATATATCATGTGTTGTGGTTTCTTTGTGCATTATGGATGTTATGTTGTTGATGTGATTTATGCTTAGTGTTGTAATCTATATGTTAGATGCAAATGATGATAGTATCTTAGTGCTTATGCTGTGAATAAATGCTAGATCTGGTCTATTTCTATGTGCTTAGTGCTTGGATGTGTTAAATCTTGTTGAATACTGCGATGTTCTGTAATTAAGGGTTTCTTCCTGTGATGTGAATAAGGGTTGAATACTAATGAATGTTAACTGCTAAGTGCTCTGTTAAGTATCATGATCACAAATATGTGTTCCGGCTAGGTTGTAGACACTTGATTCCTACAACCACCCATGCCTCTACCTCAAGTGAGACTTCATCTTCTTCACAGGTGTTAACGAAAGGGCCGGTAGTTAGGGTTTTGTCTGTGCGTTGTTGAAGTGTTGAACAGGGAGAGATGGAAATGGATAGTATACTAATCTCTCTAAACATCAGGGAAGGGATAAGAGAATTCCTCAACCTAATAGATTTGGGGTGTACAAGGGTCCAAATTCTAGATTACGAAGGTGTACCCTTCCATTGCAGAAGGTGCCACGAATATGGACACATTTTTATGGACTGCAAAAAATCCGTTCGAGGGCGCTCTGGACGCCTTACACACGAAGCCAACAGGCCTGGCCATGATCGATATGAGGCCACCAGGGGAAAATATTCCTCTTTAGTTCCAAACTCGGTGGGGACCCATTCCCCCACCTTGACATCTCTCGCGGTCTCCACAACAACTAAACAATAGGTACCGACTGAGGATTATTTGGATCTCGTTCCGATAGTTGGAGATGAGGCGCACCTAGAATGAATTCTGAAGACATCACCTCAACATCTAATTGAAAACTTCTTAGATATGAAGTTTTATGTCACGATAGTTTTAATGGGTGATCAAATGGGTAGAGACTCAGGAAGATATCGCTCTAAATCAGGAACTAGGTCTGGTATGTAAGGAACAAAGGAGGTCTTGATCTAAATTCGGTTAGTGAGTTGATTAAAAGATGAGCAGGTGGAAGACTTGGTGAGAGGAGTGAGTAAACTACCTCAGGCAACAGGCCTTTCAACAGTTTGCAGAAGAAAAACTCTGAATGCAAGATCCTCTTGGTTTAGGGCTTCGAGGAACTGAAGGGGGGACTTGACTGGATCCTCTAATTCCAAGTCGTTCAGCGCTAAGAAAATCACAGGGACCGATTAGAAACAATGCAATTGTTACAGTGATCCAACGTACATCATCCTATAACAGTTACAACTCGACTGGATCCTCCAATTCCGAGCTGCTCTAACACAGTGTAAACAAAGACGTGAAAGAAACTGACATTCATAAGGCAAGAAGTCTCAAGAGTCCATGCATAACCAGAATAACCAGTGCTTCATTAAAGTTTTACAATCGTGAGCCTTGCTCAACCCTCAATCCTTTGAAAAATATCAAAACTAAGTATATATATATATACTCCTAAACATTTTCCCAACAGAGGCCTCATAGAATTTCGGGATGAGGCATCTCTTCAATCAAATCTGGCCTACACTCCTCTGTCATATGCCACCTTAATTCTGCATGGATCACGCCAGGGGGTAGCTGAGCCCTTAAATGCTAAATTAGCGTGCGCATGCTTCCCTGGTGAGTCGAGGACTCGACATGGCTTCTGTGGAAAGAATCAGTACAGGGGACCATCTCAGGAAAAATTCCCACTGGGACATCCATACCTTGCAATTAACGAGTGAGGTGAGGTTTCAACCACCCTCTCTCTTCTTCATTTACTCCGAGCAGGTATCAGGGTTGAGATCAAGTTGAACTGGCACCTGAAGAACACGATGATCCCTTCTGCAGCTATACCCGGTGCTTCATCCCTTTACGCAGCTCTTTCTACTCCCTCAAGTGACCACGGGCCGTGACCTTATGCTTATCCTCAAAGGTGCTTTCGGTGCTTCAGGGTTCGGGGCTTCGAGATGTGAAATGACGAGGAGCGCTTACCCCTCGAACTCCTGAATGCTGACATGACATGATCGATCACCATGCATCCTTTTGGATGGACGACTAATATTACGTCTTCGGTGCTGACACTATGAAAATCCCAAAGGGCCCCACCCGTGGCTCAGATCATGCACCGCATGTCCTTCTGATCAATGGTCCTTATCCTTTCGGGATTTCTTGCACCGGGAGTTCACGATGCGCTTCTTCCTCGAAATCCCGATTGACTAAACTGGGAAAGCACAGATGTGCACCGCGTGTCCTTCAGATGAACGACCGAGATAGCATTTGTTATTTAAAAGGGGGCTACCTTCATTCTCAGGCTTGCTTGATGTGACCTGGCACTAGGACCGTGGGCTCAGCTCCAAAGGTGCCTTCGGCATTTCGCCAATCGACAATTTCAGCTGCAGTGAATGGGAGGTCCCTTGTTTCTCGAAATGCCGATTGGCTGCCACCTGTCCCAACTGGATCAGACGACCCAGATTTGTAATATAGGCGCTATCTATTGCGCTAATCCTGACACAACTCTGTTAACTGGGATTCCCTGCCGACCGTCGATCTGCTTTGCCAATTGATCCTTGTCGCTGAAATCAGACTGCTCGCTCGCTTGATTTTTAAACCCGAAATGGACTTCTTTTATGGGATGCACTCGGCGCTTAGGTTGTGGCCTTGGACTAGAATGCATTTGATGGGTTTTCACACCCCCCTTTCTTCGCATTCTGCATCAAGGGTCTGAAATCGGGAAAAAACACCCTGTTTGCAAGAATTGGTGTTAAAATTAGGCTCCATGGGGGATAGAGTCGTCCCTGTGATGCTCTAAGAACTCGTTTTGCAGTTTCAGTGCCTTGCTGTTGGGCTATGGAGTCAAGCTCAAACCTCCTGCTGAGAAATATATGACGAAAAGTAAAAAACCAAACAAACTAAACATTGACGCTCCAAGGAGCTTATTTATGTACAGTCCTAAACTAATAAAATCCTTTACATGGGGCTAGGTGAAAGAAAACTTCCACCATAGCCATCCAAGCAGCTTCCTGAATAGAAGCTCCTTCCTTCTACCGATGGTCACCAACAAATGGTGTAACCGTGACAGCAGAATGGCTACACTCTTCAACTTCTCCTTACAGGCTGAAGTTGATATGAAATAGGGCGGCTCCAATGCATAAAGGACATGCCACTCCATGTATTTGTTGACAGGGTCATAGAATGAGTGGCGAATTTCAGAAAATGGGCGGCAGGCAGCCTCCTCTACTACAGAGTTTCTCACATGTGGCTGAATATCTCTGATAAGCACAGGTGAGTGGACAACTGACGTAGGCTCACTGTTCTCAGATGGTGGCTGCTCGCTGACTGGCTCTGGAATGAAATATGTGCTCAGCTACTCTTCTAGTTCCTTTTCCTCTTCTTCTTGGCTTCCCCCCGTATCAGATTCATATTCATCATAAATGGGAACCAAGGGATGGCTCTACTCACTGTCATGCTGGTTAGTGTCTTTATAGTGATCAAATGTAGGATAAGCTTGTTGCTCCTCATCACTATAACATTCACCAAAAAAGGGCTGACCCTTATCCCTATGATCTTCCTCCAGACTGGTGGTCCCGTCAAAAATATCCGTTTCAGGGATAGTGGGACCTACTACTTCTTGTTGCTCATACATAATCTTTTTCTCTTTAATCCCAGGTAAATATATATCATGAGAAACCCCTTGGAGGAAAAGAGAAAAATCATCTTCCATAACTAACCCCTCTTTAAAAATGAGAAGGTCTTTGTCATCATAAGCAGGGCTGCTAGGAACATCTGCTTCAACCCGATACCCAGGTGAGCCATTTACCATAGACCACATCTGCTATATAAGCTCATAATTTTCACAAGAGGCATGTTGATCTTTATGAACATCTAAAAGAACAAGTGCATCTGAAATAATGTTAGATGCTTCTGTTCTAGGGATAACACAATTAATATCATTCAACACCTCTATTTTTTCATGGCAAATGGTTTCCTCCACAGTAAAAGATTTATCATGGACATGGTCTTTAGGGCTAGCAGAGGCTTCATGAAGCAAAGAAAACTCCTCACAACAGTTTTCATACAAATAATCAGCTGGATAGTAATATTTACAAAATGAATTGAAAGCTGTATGAAAATCTATCAAAGAATGGATACTTGCAGTGGGAAGAGATCGACACCAATCAAGAGCAACTCCCTATAATGAACACCTGAAGATCTTAATCTGGACATCTTCATGCATGATATTAAGTCGATGAATAACCTCATGAAAGTCCAGTAAATGCTCAGCTGGTACCTTCGAACTCTTTGCGTGAAATTCAGGGAGGAAATTTTCCCATATGTCTCTATTAGGAAGTGCATTAGGAAAACCAACTATCTGGGAAAAGTCACAGAAAGCAAACCTTTTAGCTAAGATTTTCTCCATATCGAACCAGTGGAGTCGCTAATTGATCCTTGAATCATGGAGTCGCCAGGTGAAAGATTTACAGCTTTCACTGTGCCTGGTCCTTGTTCACCATCAAAGGCCAGATCTTAACGTTGTCATTACCCCAGGAAGCTTCTCAGGATGAGAAAGCAACTACTGAGACCTTCTGGAGAAAGCTCCTCTGGGTCAGCTTTCAGGCGTGGTAAAGTAGCCACAATTGAAACAGTGATGTGGAAACCTTGGATTCGCCACAGCATAGTCTCCAGGTGCGCAGTAGCAATATTTAAGGGCTCTAATGCCTGATGCACCTTCAGAATTAGAGGCTCAATGCCATTCAATCCTGGGGAAAATTTTCAACTTCGTCCCCGGCAACGGCACCAGAAATGTTAGCGTCAAAAGTCACTCCTGGATTGCTTGCAGGAGCAAAGCCCAATGCCCATCATTTTTATGTCACGATAGTTTTAATGGGTGATCAAATGGGTAGAGACTCAGGAAGATATCGCTCTAACTCAGGGACTAGGGCTGGTATGTAAGGAACAAAGGAGGTCTTGATCTAACTTCAGTCAGTGAATTGATTAAAAGATGAGCAGGTGGAAGACTTGGTGAGAGGAGTGAGCAAACTACCTCAGGCAACAGGCCTTTCAGCAGTTTGCAGAAGAAAAACTTTGAATGCAGAATTCCTGGGACCATCTCGGGCAGACTTCCCGTTGGGACATCCATACCTTGCAATTAACGAGTGAGGTGAGGTTTCAACCACCCTCTCTCTTCTTCATTTACTCCGAGCAGGTATCAGGGTTGAGATCAAGTTGAACTGGCACCTGGAGAACATGGTGACCCCTTCTGCAGCTATACCTGACGCTTCAGCCCTTTGCGCAACTCTTTCTACTCCCTCAAGTGACCACGGGTCGTGACCCTACGCTTATCCTCAAAGGTGCTTTCGGCACTTCGGGGTTCAGGGCTTCGAGATGTGAAATGATGAGGAGCGCTTACCCCTCAAACTCCTGAATGCCGACATGACATGATCGCACACCACGCATCCTTTTGGATGGACGGCTAAGATTACGTCTACGGCATTGACACTATGAAAATCTCAAAGGGCCCCACCCATGGCTCAAATCATGCACCGCATGTCCTCCTGATCAATGGTCTTGATCCTTTCAAGATTTCTTGCACCGGGAGTTCAGGATGCGCTTCTTCCTCGAAATCCCGATCGACTAAACTGCAAAAGCATGGATGTGTGTCGCGTGTCCTTCAGATGAACGACCGAGATAGCATTTGTTATTTAAAAGGGGGCTGCCTTCATTCTCAGGCTCGCTTGACATGACTTGGTGCTAGGACCGTGGGCTCAGCTCCAAAGGTGCCTTCGACATTTCGCCAATCGACAATTTCAGCTGCAGCAAATGGGAGGTCCCTTGTCTCCCGAAACGCTGATCCCTGAAATGTCGACTGGTTGCCACCTGTCCTAACTGGATCGGACAACCCAGATTTGTAATATAGGCGCTATCCATTGCGCTAAACCCGACGCAACTCTGTTAACTAGGATTCCCTGCCGACCGTCGATCTGCTTTGCCAATTGATCCTTGCCGCTAAAATCAGACTGCTCGCTCGCTTGATTTTTAAACCCAAAATGGACTTCTCCTATGGGCTGCACTTGGCGCTTAGGCTGTGGCCTTGGACTGTAACGCATTTGATGGGTTTTCACACCCCCCTTTCTTCATATTCTGCATCAAGGGTCTGAAATCGAGAAAAAACACCCTGCTTGCAAGAATTAGTGCTAACACCTTCTCTGTAAATGATATGCTAAATGAATTCAATTTTCTTTTAAGAGGCTGCATCCCCTCCCCTCAAATCCCCCCCCTAACAAACACTATCTCCATAAAACATCATTTCACTTCTTCCTCCCTCCCTTCACCATTTTTGGTTGATTCTCCTCTTCAGGAGGCTTCTCCTCTTGACTCCCCAATTTCCTGGTCTTCTGAGGAACCCTCCTCCGAGGGATCTGAGGATTTGATCATCCGCCTCCGCAATAGATCGATCTCTATTCCTACCCCAGACTCCAGAGGACTAGACCCTACTCCAAAACCATTGGAAAAAAAAAGGGATGAGGTAGGTCATCCCATCTCTCTTTAGCACAATCTCGCGCACTAATGGACATTGCTTCAATCTGCCAATGGTCTCTCCTCGGGGCTCTTAGAGAAGAAAAATCCACTGTAAGGGTTCCTCCATGAAACTCCTTTCTTTTAATTGCAGGGGTTTAGTGAGCCTCCACAAAAAATCCGCTCTGAAGAGGTTGGTATCGCTGCATCAACCTGAAGTTGTTCTCTTCCAAGAAACCCTAGTAGATGAACTTTCGACCACTAAAACAATCTCTACTCTCTTCTCGAGATGGGATTTCCTAGGTTTGGATGCCTGAGGAAGGTCGAGAGGTCTAGCCATCGGATGGTGCTCCAAAAGAATAAAGCTCTTAAACTCCTGAGCTTATGACTCCTTTCTAGGGATTGAGTTACAAGTGGAAGGACTTGGCTTGGAGATCAAAATAATCAACGCTTATGGGCCACACACAGACATGATCCCATTCTGGAACACTTTTTTTAGAAAGGAGTTTCTGAAGACAGAATATCTAATAATTGGTGTTGATTTCAACTTCTCCTTAGGGGAAGCAGAAAGTTGGGGTCCCTCGACACACCCAGACCCCCAAGAAAAAATTTTCAACCATCTATTGGCTTCCAAATGATTTATTGATATTGCTCCAGTCAAACTGCTCCCCTCCTAGAGGAATTTGAGGGTTGGGGAGGTCCATGTTGCCAAAATATTATACTGTTTCTTGATTATTGAATTGATGTTGATGCTTCCTTTCCAATACCACCAATGGATTGGAAGCAGGGGGGAATCAGATCACTCCCCAGTCTGGTTTGCAGTTGAAGGGTGGGGGGGAGATGACATCCCCTTTCAAATTAAATTCCACTTGGCTCAAGGATGAAGGATTTCAAAAATTGGTAAAATCAAATTGGACCCCTTTACATGATACAATTGGAACATCAACAATGATCCAATTCATGGATAATTTAAAAAAAATCAAAAAATTGGTCATTCCCTGGGAAAAATCAAAACAAAAAGAAGAAGAGAGAGAAATCAAAAGTATTGAGGACCAGTTGGAGGTGATTTATCAAGACATTGAATCTGGGTTCTCCACAGAAGCTTTGCGAGAAAACTTGAGGAGCCTAGAGGCAATATGCGGGAAAATAATGGCAGACCAAGAAGTAACCTGGAGACTTAAAAGTCGGGCAATTTGGCTAGAGAATGGGGACGAGAACACCAAATTCTTACATGCCTTTTCCAAAGGACGAAAATTTGTCTACACAATTTGGATCCTAAAGGATCAAGAGGACAGAACAATCACCTCCTTTGAAGGGCTAGCAAATCCGAGAAAGAGCCATTTCCATACCTTATTCAAAGGGGATGGAAGGGAAAACATAGCCGACATCATAAAAATGGCCCTCTACTTTCCCAGCTTTGTGGATGAGGAAGGGAATCGAGACCTCTATGCATAAGTCACTGAAGCTAAAATCAAAGAAACCCTTCAAATCTTTCAAAAGGATAAAAGCCCAGGTCCAGATGGATGGTCAATCAAATTTTATTTGGGCTTCTTCGATTTGATCGGAGGAAATATTCTCAAAGTCATCGAGCAATCCATAATAAATGGCAGAATACACATCCCCCTAAACACCACATTTATAGCCCTCATTCCTAAGGTGAACGATCCTCTCTCCTTTGATGATTTCAGACCCATCTCACTCTATAATTGCATCTACAAAATTATAGCCAAAGTTATAGCCTATCAGTTGAAGCCTCTCCTCTCAACCTCCATTTCAAAAGAAAAGTTCGAGTTCCTTGAAGGACGTCAAATCCACGAAGCAATAGGAGTCGCTCAGGAAGGACTTCATAGCCTGAAGACCACAAAATCCAAGGGTACCATCATAAAGATTGATCTCTCAAAAGCCTTCGATAAGGTAGATTGGTACTACATCAGGCTCTTTCTCACTCACCTCGAGTTCGAGGTTCCATTCATTAAATGGACAATGGCCTGCATTATTTCAGTTTCCTTTGAGGCCCTCATCAATGGAGCATCCTCACCCTTCTTCACCTATGAAAAAGGTCTACGCCAAGGTTGTCCACTTTCCCCACTACTCTTCCTCCTAGTGGCTAAGGGCTATAGCTAATGTGGTAAGAATGAGGGACTTCCAAGGAATTCAATTAATCGTTGGTCTGAGAATCACACATATACTTTTTGTGGATGATGTCCTCATCTTCTGTAGTGGTCGAAGGCGGGATGCAGAAGTTCTAGCAGAAATCCTATCCCTTTTTCGCTCGACTATAGGTATGCAAATAAATTTCCAAAAATCTACTCTCTCATTCTTAGAAATGGAAAGAGAGGAAGAAGAAATATATCGAAGGCTCTTTCCTTTTACAATCCATGATTTCTCAGAAGGCCTAAAATACCTAGGGTTTCACCTCAAACTGAATAATTATCTCAAAGAGGATTGGAAATGGATGATTTCAAAACTAGAAAAAAGATTAACTGGATGGAGCTTCAGGTGGCTCTCAAGGGCAGGAAGACTAACCCTAACCAAAATAGTTCTGGAATCCATCCCAGTATATTGGATTTCACTAGCCTGGATAACGAAAGGAACACCGGAAAATATTAGAAGGGTCTGCTCCCATTTTATCTAGTCGAGCTCAAGGGACAAGTTCACTCGGCCATGGGAAAAATGGGACCATCTTTCCCCGCCAAAAGATCTGGGAGGTTGGGGACTCAAAAATATATATTTGTTTTCCATGGCTTTGGCAACAAAAATGGGGTGGCGCCTCATCTCAGGAAACAATATCTGGTCTCTAGTAGTCACCCAAAAATACATTGCACCGGATACACTTGAAGACTGGATCATATCTCCAAACAAGACCTTCAAACAAAGATCGATTTTCTGGAAAGCTTTAGTCTCCTCCTTTCCAGTGGTAGGGGAAGGACTGGCCTGGAGAGTAGCCAAAGGAAATCACTTTCGCATTAGGGCAAACCCCTGGCCAGGAAGTGGAAACTCTCACATCCTCCCATTGGATTTAATCAACTATCTCCACTAGAAAAACCTCTTCCTCCTCTCCCACCTAGCTGACCCCAACACAACTACCCTATGGCATAAAGGATGAAAAAGTGTGGCCAATGTGGGGCTTTTTGGAGCTCTAGCAACTCAATATAATAATTACATCACAAGACTATAGGTCGGTCACATAAGACTCACTTACAAAGAGGACGAGTTGGTTTGGAAAAAAGATCCTTCGGGAACATATACCCCAAAACTTGGATACATTTCCTTAAACATGGACCTATTCCAACAAAATCCAAGTTAGTAGTGCATGGGACTTTGGAAATTAAAATGTCCACAAAAATCCAAAATCTTCCTTTGGGCGGCTCTAAACGAAAAATTCTCAACCTGGGAAAACTTGAGAAAGCGTCAGTTCAAAGGACCTGGAAGATTTCCCCTCTGTTAAAATGAAAACAAAACAACTCACCACTTGTTCATCTCCTACCCCTTTACAATGAGAGTATGGATTGAAGCCTCAGCAAGTCTCAGCCATAACTGTACATGGGGAGGTCCCGTTTTGGAACAAGCATGGGAAGCTTGGACCCATGATCCGAGATTCAAAGATCTTAAATCTCTTCCCCCCATCATCAATTGGGGCATATGGCTGACACGTAATGCAAAAATATTCAAAGACAAATATCCCCTTCCTGAGAGAACTGCAGCCCAAATTCTTTCCATCCTATCACACTTCCCACAATCAAAAAAAGGTTTGACTTTACAGTTGAATCAGACAGAGGCCATAGACAATTCAAAGACTTGGGCTTACTTCAATGGAGCCTCTTAGAATCATACCTGCGAGGGTGTAATAGTACTCCATCTAGATGAAAACCATTATTTTCATATAAAATTGGGACTGGGACAGGGAACGAATAACTATGCCGAGCTACTGACTCTGAAACTACTACTTCTATTTGCCAAAGAAAAGGAAATACTTCATCTTCAAATATTTGGTTACTCTATGAATGTCATCAACTCGGCAAGAAAACTCCACCAGTGTCACAGTATTTTTCTTCTCCCTATTCTGGAGGACATCTTTCGTTTGATGGAAGAATTTGACACAATGATTATCTCCCATGTTTACAGGAACAGGAACATGGTAGCATACGCACTATCAAAATCAAGTCTTCCTCTAGCTCTGGGTCAATGGCACATCACATAATTTAAGGAAGATGAAAATCATGCCTTCTACCATCATCCCTTTATTGATGTCCCATAATAGCAGCAAGATAACTTATTAAACAGTCACTCGGTCGAAGAAATCTGGACACAGGGTTTTTCTTTAGCATTTGAAATTTTGCAAGCAACATTCACCAGCATTTTCACCAGTCTGTAATACAAAGAACTTCTATGGAATTAAACATACAACTTATTTCTTAGAGACAATTTTTTTCCTTTACCACCTTGTTCTGGGTGATGTAAATAATAGACTACCATTTTGCACATAGAAAGCCTCTTTCAAGGCATCTTTTCTCGGCATAGAGTCAAGGACCTATGCTCTTTGTTTCATTATACACACAAGGGGTGTTGTGCTCATAGAAGCACCTACAAAATGTAATTTAGTCTCTTTGGATGAATAAAATTATGATTTTTTTCCATGGAAAAAAAAGAAACACTCATGTCCATATGTTGTAGAAACTACTCCAATTAAACATGTTTGTACCTATGTATGAATTTGAGGGTAAGACTACTCCAATAACTTGAATTCCAATTTCCAATGCCAAGTACTTAGCAATCCAAAATTTACCTATTTTCGATGAACCTTCTTTCACTTATAACACCTTTTTGAAAGCTGGTTTGTCTCAAAAATATTGCATGAGTTAAGATTAAAACAATACAACTCTTTATGGCCAACCCAATGGCAGTGTTGGCATTGTTCAACGACTTCACCAAATTCTTCATCGTCACCCAACTTATCATCATCATCATCTACAACATCATTATCATCGTTATCCTCAAGTTCGTTATCCTCAAGTTCCTTCTTGCTAGCTTCAACTCCATCATAAATTGTATGCAGCTACAAATCATTATCAAAAAACCTTGCATTCACAAACATAATTGGTTTGGAGTAATTTGGACTATGAAAGAAGTTAGACTCATTCTTTTCATATCCTAAACCATAGTTGTTCTTCTTGAATTGCAACCCTTCCCAAGGTCTAACAATTTTATATTTATTCTCAGACTTAACGTATCCTCCTTGGTGTCTTTGTCCAATTTATAATTTTCTTTTTAGTGTCTTCATCCAATTCATTTGTGTGATCCCTTGTTGTAGGTTGCTTGAGATCTTCTTGTTCATTGTTAACAATGGATTAGACTAGATAAGAATGGGATTAGAATGTAAAAGTGGTTCATGTTGCGGAAGAATTCTTAATTCATTAGTTAACAACTTGTTTTGAGTTTTAAGTAGGTCGATCCTTTTGGACATTATGTGCTAGCCACATTGCTTAGTGAGCATTGTTTAATCTCAACTATTGTTCATGATGCAATATTAATGAAAGTTTGTAGAGACTGAACAAGTCTTCAATACCCACCATCCCAATTAAACAAATTTCCAAAAAAATGCTTTAGGTGTCACAATCAATGATAGGCATTCAAATGTGACAATACCAAAAATAATCACCAACATTAAACAATCATTGATATCATGTAACAAGTTACCTGTTAAGAACCAAATATCAAAATAGCATAAAAAACCTCAGAATAAGTACTCCACGCCTTGAAAAAGAGACAAATTCATATAATAAGACTCTTCAAGGGGGAAACCTCCTTATACATTACATGAATTCACAAATACAAGATGATTCCAAATGAAAATGTCTTCTTGGCATATATAGGAGACTAGGAGGTACAATTACAACTAATGGACCCAAGCTGATATAAATAAAATAACAATACTAATGTAATATGTCCCAATTAAGGGGTAATGTGTCATGATTTACTCCACGCCTTGATAAAGAGAGAAATTTAGATAATAAGCTTCTTCGAGCGGGCAACCTCCTTATACATTACATGAATTCACAAATACAAGATGATTCCAAATGAATAGGTATCCTTGGTATATACAGGAGACTAGGAGGTACAATTACAACTAATGGACCCAAGCCAACATAAATAAAATAGAAATACTAATGTAAGATGCCCTAATTAAGGGGTAATGTGCCACGATTTAGGGATTAACATTACCAAACAAGTGACACAGTAAGCACACACATCAAGTTGTTGCAACAAGATAAAAATAACATGAAACACCTTTGATCCCCTTATTGAATTTCAACCCAAATCAACATCACAAAGCATATAACTACAAACCCTAAACAAGGATGATTTTAAGGATGAAAATTTATATTAAAATGTAGAAACATGGGCTAATCTTACTAGTCCTTAATATGCAAAAAGTAAAAAAATTGGCTATAGTTTTGTAAAAATATTCAAATTTCTAAGGATTTTATGTAGTTTTTATAAAATTTTGGCCATTTTTAAGGTAAACTAATTTTATTTTATGGAATTTGGGGGAATCTTTTTTAGAAAAAATGGAAATTGGCGAATGTTTTTTTGGCAAAAGCCATGAAAAATTAGCCCATTGGCAAAATTTAGCCCCTAAAATCATCTATGACCCCAATGCACTACAAAAACACTAAATTGATGGACCGTCAAGACCTCCTAAGTGATGTGAAAACGAGCTTCTTGCAACTTCACCTTTTTCAACTTTTGAATTTAAAATTTTGAGTAACAATGGACTCACGTAAGTCATGCTTGACTAAAAAAACTCTCATAAAGACATTAATAAACTCAAAAATTCTTCAACCTTACAAAGAAAACAATTGTAAACTTGTCTTCCTAAGTTTGTTGAGGTGAATCTTTCTCTATAATTATAATTACAAGTGATGATTACAAAAATTGCTTGTTTCCTTGATCATATCTCTTTGCTTGCCTTCTTCATATGAGAACTCTTTGTTTGCCTTCTTTATATGAGAGCAGCGCTTGATTCTTTACATACTTAATCATATCCTTTTGTTTACTTTATTTATGTGAGAATTTTTCATTCTTTGCAATGATTTAAGTTGTTTGCTTGCTTTATATGTTTTTATTTAAAAAAAAAAAATTAATATAAAAAAATCACCAACAATATCACAAAACATCAAAAACATTAATAAATAAATAAATAAAATCTTATTTATTAGAAATCATGTTCTAGAAAAGATCAATATAAACAAAAATGCACCAACCATATAACAAAGCACCAAAAGCCTTAGTAGATAAAAAAAATGATGTGGGTGGTTTGGAAAACCTCTTCCCTTTAAAAACAATTAAGAAAACTTCTACTCTTTCAAAGATATAAAGATATATTGTAAAGTTCCTTCTGCCAAAAGAGCACACAACCACCATTGTCAAAATTCCTCAAGAATTCAAAAGCGATTCAGTCCACTTAATAAATAATTTAATTCATGTAGAGAATGCGATTCAGTCCACTTAATAAATAATTTAATTCATGTAGAGAACTATATATTTGCGACAGCGAATTGTAACGGGAATCTTTGACTGCACACTATTCCTTACCGTTAATCCAAGGCTGAAACTGCCATTTCCATTCTCTTCAGACTGGATGGGTTCGAATGAAAGAAATTTTTTTGGTTGTGAGGTCAATTTTTAATTAATAATAATAATAATTTATTTTTAAGGTTACGGCGAAGTTAGTGCATTAAATTGGTGTATGAGACTCCTTTGTTTGTGGGACAAGGGACCTCTCCTCTGTCCAGCGATTTGACTGGTAAAGTCTACGAAGGTATACATACCCTACCCCCTATGATCTCTTAAGAGGAAATACATGTTCTTAACCATTAAACCCACTCAAGATTATAAAATGTTAATTAAATATAAAAATAAAATAATAAATATTAATAAAATTAAAAAAAAGTGTGAAAAAAATATCTGAAAAACAAGAGTAAAAAGTTTATTTTCATCTTTGAAATCTCATGAAGAGAAGATAGGTTGAAATTTTCATTGTATAAAAAGAAGAGGACATCCCATTCTCTTATGGGGTTTGACAAAATCCTCTAACATCATATTTAAATATTATTATATGAATGGATATAGAATTAGTATATTTAAATATTTTTATTTTTTAATTTATAGTAGAAAAAAAAATTTAAGATTGTTTATAGTTTTTCTTTCTAAGTTGCTTCACGTAAAGAATATGCAAGTTAAAACTTTAACATGTGGATACGGATTAATTATAAAAAAAAATCAATTTCATTATTTTAATAGTATTTATTCTTTCTGGGTTGAATAATTTGTTAACTTATTTTTTGAGAGTTTGTTTTTTTGTTTTTGTTTTTTTAAGTTAATTTGAAAGCTAATATGTTCGGCTTTTCCCTAAGAGGTTCATAATTTCTCTAAATTGTAAAGATTGTGCATGCATTCACTTATCAATGTAAAATTTGATTGTACATGCATTCAAGTATTAATGTAAAATTTATATTTTTTCATATGTAAATGTTTTAATTTCAATTGTAAATTTATGTTTATAAGGAAAAACTTAATTATGTTGAAAATAAAGTTTGATGTATTTTAATTCCTAAAATTGGTAAGCATCCCTAACATTCTTAACCATAATGAATGAACCTAATAATCATATTAACAATTTGTTCATAATATTTACATTTAAAACAAATAACAAAATACTTTAAGTTTCTGGTTGATTAAGTCTCAGCTAAGTAAGCTATTAACTGTCTGAACTGAATGATTTTCCTCCCAATAAGCTAGGAACAACCTCTCTAATTCAAATAAAAATGTTCCAACTCCAAGTTATTTTCTCTCCCAAAAAACCCTATCTTCCTGCTCTTCCCAAAATTTTTATATCTTCCCCAACATGAAATCCCTCTACTTATCCTACATTTACCGCCTTCCCCTTCGAAGGCCCTCCTCCTGACATGCTTTATCCTCTTCTTAACTCCCATTTATAACACATAAATGCTCTATCCAATAAAATAATATTTTTCACAACTGTCCATAAATGCATAAACACACAACCCAGAAAAAGAAATATCTCTTTATTTAAACAATATTAATTTTTTACTAATTAAATCATAATTACTTTAAATTAATTAATCAACTTAATTCAATTAATTAAATTGATCAACTTAATCAAATTAATTAAAATAGTCAATTTAATCATTTTTTTAATTTAATAAATTTTGGGTTGGTACATGTATCCACCCTTCAAAAAACTTTGTCATAAAGTTATGGTCATTGTCATTCACAATATAAGGATAATAATAACATGGTTTATACATCTAAATTAGATAAGCAAACATCATTAATTTAATACATTCATAAATACTAGTGTACACGCACAAGGCATGTATGCGTAGCTAGTGCATACATAGCTCATGCATGTACTAATGTCAATAATAAACACATCTAATGAAATTCATGTATGCTTCTAATTCAATCAACAATGCAATTAACTTCATAATGAATAAATAAATTATTTACAATATTAGTAGAATCCTTCAATTGTAACAGTTTAGTACAAATGCAACATTTACCTAGACAATTGTAATTCAATTAAGCATTTGTTATTAAAGAACAAAGAGTAAGTTGGGAAATTATGTTATAAGATTAAAACCCCACACACTCTCAACTACTTCTAATACCCTATCTCCCTAACCTACTTCCATCTTCCCATCCATATCCTTCCTCTGTTGGACTATCCTAGAGCATCAACTATATTAACCTAACTCTAGATAGCACCCGTAAGAGGAAGTGTCAACTACCTTGATCAAGCTTCCCCAGCAGGAAACTAGCAGTCATCATCATACGTCTAGGGGAGCGTAACCTAACATCATCCTCACATGACTCAAGATTTCAGAGGGTACACAATGGGAAATGCCTTCACTCCCCGTGATAGAACTAGGGTCAACACCCTATCATGGACCATACAGTGGCACTCTGTTGCTGGGAATTTTGTCATCAGATATTTAGTTTCAAGCAATGGCACTACCTGAAAAACCTACACTTTCCCAAATATCATAGCAATGTAGTTGAACCAACATAATTTAGCATACAATGATTCATATAATATTGTTTCTCGGTCGATGTTCACGACATCGACCATTTATTATCATCCTTCCTTGGCTATTACATAGCCCATTAAATATGCAGGTTAGTTTATAACATGAACTCCTACATATCCATACACTATTGAAATGTAATTGAATTTAACCATATCAATAACCAGGTATCCACGTACAAATACCTTTCAAATTCAAAACTTTATGCTTGAAATAGGTTGCATAATATCCATCATAAATCACATAATGATAAACATTCATAGTATTTACATTCAAATAGGTCTATATGTCCAAAATTTAAAGTGTCAAGTTAATAGTGTTCCACAAAAAAAAAAAAAAAATGAAGATACAACTAGGCCATAAGTAATTCTAGTTACCTAAGTCAAAACAAGGCATTACATACACCCACCCTTCGAGAGATAGTCTTGAAGTTGTGGTAAAAAAAAGTGAGGGATAATTTATCATCGTAAGGTCTCTGCATCCTCCCAAGTAGTAGATCCTAGGCTATACTTGTCCCACTAGACCTTAGCTTGGTCCACCAAACAATGCCTGAGATGTCGGTCCCTATGGTCCAAGTTGTGTAACGGTTCAACCATGATGGTTCCCGCATTCGAGACTTGCAATTACTTCCAATTTAGTTTGTGAGATTCATGAGAAACATAATGTCGTAGAATAGATACATGAAAAAGATCATGAGTTTTATGCAAGTGGGATGGTAGTACAACATAATAGGAAACAGGTCCAATTCTCTCTCAAATTGTAAATGGCACTATAAATCAAGGCAACAACTTTGTCCCTTTCCCAAACCGAATGGTACTCTTATTAGGCCCCATAAGAATGAAAACTAGATCTCCTACTTCATAACTTTGGTCAGTCCTATGTGCATCAACATAACTTTTCTATCTACCATGTGCTTCCTTTAACCATTGTCTAATCTAAATCATCTACTCCTCCATCTCTTGAATCAATTTTGGCCCTATTGTCACTCGATTTTCTAACCTTTCCCAACTTAATTGTATCTTGCATGGCCTTCCATACAAACATTGATAAGGCAACATTTCAATTGAGCTATGAAAATTATTGTTGTAGGAAAACTCTACCAAAGGTAGGTACTTCTCCCAATGGGTTTTATTATCCATAACATACATCCTAAGCATGTCTTCCATAACCTGATTTACTCTTTTAGTCTACTGTAATGATCCCAAGCCAAATTCTTTCTTGGAATCACTAACTACTACTAATTTATTGAGTTATTAAGTGCATACAAGATTCATCAACACATGGAGATCACAATATATTCAAGATGTAGAAGCACAAGCAAAGATCTGACCTTTTTATTATGAGCAATGTAAGATCAATACAATAGTTGTCCGATCTGGCATAAACCTCAGATGGCCATACAAGCAATAGATATGAGCTGCTACAAAATGCTCCGGACAATACAAAATAAGCCTCCAAAGGCTGGATATACAATGAAGACTAAATCAAGCAGATCTGAGCCATACTAATGCTCAACCTCCAAGCTGGAAAGTGCCACGTCCTGCTAGAATGCTAAAGCCCTGAATAATTCTGCCCTGCTACCAAAAGTGCCCAATCATCCTAAGAAGTATGCCAAATGATAGATCGGGCAACTGTAAGGAAAACCCAGATGTCCAAATTCCCAAATCCACTCTCAAACCCCGTAGATCTGAATTCTCCACTGAATGGTGTGCCCCACTGGATGACTGAAACCCTAGCTGGTTCGACCATGATGAAGGAGGCCTCCAAATGCTCTGAAACTCTCCAAGAATATAGATCGGGCTATGAGAATCCCGTGGGAGAAGTTTCGGGCTCAGATCTCAAGAAGATCTCCCTAGATCTAAGTTTTACTGAATCACAGGACGTCCCCTATGGCTCCATGATGTCCCAATCTGCAGACAAATGTAGAATGATGATAACCCTCCAGAAAATCCCTCAAACTGATGGTCCTGCCCCTGCAAACAAACCCAACTATCAGAATGGCCCCAGGCCCTCAGGATAAGCTGGATCGAACCTCCCTCGATAAGCTGGCCCTGAGACTAGAATGGTGTGGAGGAGTCTTTCATCCCCGAGACCAAGCTGTGGAACAAGGTGAGTGGATATTTCACCACTGAGTTGCTCACAAGGGTTTGTACAACAAAACTTCCAAACTGAATGCTCAAGAGCAATAGCAAATGCTAATCCAAAAACATAATGAATAATAGGTGCACCCCAGCCTCTTACTTATACTTTTCTTTCTAATTCTCTATTGAGTTAGGTTAACTCCCAATGTTAATCTTCTATTCTTCTGTTGAGTTATCGTTTACTCCTTTATCCTTTTCCTTTCTTAAGTCAACTTAAAAACATAACTTTTAACTTTTTGACTTTTCCCCCCTCAGTGTGAGACTATGACCTAGTGGGGGTGCCCAGGCCACTGAGTCTCCTCATCACCTCTCTAAGAGGTGGGGGACATTACATCTACCCATCTGTTTTAGGATGATACATTGTGCTCAAGTTCAACTGAGTCCCCAATGCTGACTAAAAACTTGTCCAAAACATAGATGTTAACCAAGAGTCCCTATCTAAAATGATCTTCTTGGGTAACCCATGTAGACGAATAACTTCACTTATAAAAACATATGTCACATCAGTGACATCATAAGTGTCTCTAACTGGAATAAAATGTGTGCTCTTGGTCAACTTATCAACTATAAAAATAATTGCATTGTGCCTCTATGATGTGAGTGGCAATCCCGCAATGAAATCCATATAAATGACTTCCCATTTGGACATAGGAACATCATGCGGTTGTAGGAGACTTGTCAGGTAGTGATGATCAACCTTTATTTGCTAACACTCAAGACACTTAGCGATGAAACAAACTACATCATGCTTCATTCCTACACAGAAGAAAATCTTTTTCACGTCTACATACATTTTCTTCACACTCGAATGTGCACAATAAAGTTCTCTATGGGCTTCCTTGAGTATAATTCTTTGAATATTCCCACGCTCGGGTATGTACATCCTTCCTTGGTATCTCAACAATCCATTAGCTTCAAGAATATATCCTTCAAACTTTGACTCTAACTGCCTCCCACTCTGAAGGGATGAAGTAACCTTTAAATACCAATTATCTCCAAGAAGTTGTCCCAACACTTTCTCCCTCAAATTGACCTTTAAGGACACCAAGGAAAATATCCACGGCCTTCTGCTTAGGGAGTTTAGTCCATGGTCCATTGAATGTTCAGTGCAAGGCCAAAAATTGGAACACACTGCCCGAAACGTTCCCATCCTTCGCTTTAGGCTCTATGACCATATTCTCCTTTCCCTTTATGTACGAAATTCCAAAATCGTATTCACTCATAAACTCACTCCATCGCCTCTGCCTAGCATTAGGATCCATTTGAGTGAAAAGATGCTTTAAGATTTCATGATCCATTTTGAGCTCGAAGGTTCACCTGAGTAGGTAGTGCCTCCAAAGCTTCAGAGTTAGCATTACAACTATCAAATCTAAATCATGGGTAGCATAAATCTCCTCATCCCACTTCAGCTTCCTTGATGCATACGCTATCACTCCCCCATCTTGCATTAACATGGCCCCCAACCCTTGCTTTGAGGCACCCGTTCATATTATGAAGTCTTTATTCATATCAATCACTATTAGAATTGGCGCACTAGTTAGTAATCTCTTAAGATCGATGAATGCAGTGTTACATTCATCTGTCCAGTCATACCTTACTCCCTTTCACTACAAGGTGGTGATGGGTTTTGCAATCTTCGAGAATCCTTCCACAAACCTTCGATAATAACCAACTAGCCCCATGAATCTTCTCACCTCATGATCATTTTTCGACACTGGAAAATCCATTATGGCCTTCACCTTTTCCGGGTCCACTGAAATTCCTTCTTCATAAATGATATGACCACGATAGTGAATCTCTTTCTGGAAGAAAGATCACTTCAACAACTTTCCATACAACTTGTTCTTTCTAAGGCATGACAATACCACTCGCAAGTTTTCCTCGTGTTCACTCTCACTCTTGGAATAGATGATAATATCATCTAGAAATACCTGCACAAAGTGGTCTAAGTACTTTCAAAATACATGATTCATGAGGCCCATGAATACAGTTGGTGCATTGGTCAAACCAAAAGGCACCAAAATGAACTCGTAATGATGTACCAATAATGATTCATTCACGAGATCCAAAAACCATGCAAACAAATGAGAATGGAAAGTAAATATATTTTATTCCTTCTCCATCCTAACATTACAATGGAAGTTCAACCCCTTATAACTGCTATCTGAGATTTTCAAAAACAACTAATTTTAGAAAAATAGCTAATTTTAGAAAATTCTCGCATGACTCTTAAAAACTGACCAATAACTAAAAGATAACTAAAGTGACACTATTTGTCAACTCACTTCTCTGATTAGGTTCATAAACTAAGAGATAATTGATAATTACTAATTTAAAAATTCCCGCAAAAACACTAAAACCCCAATTTAAGGCCTTATATGAAGGAATTTGGCCCCGAAAAAGTGTCAAAACAATGTTCGATCTGAAGAATCAAATCGGCACGTCAGTGAAATATTTTAGACACAACTTCCTGTAAATTTAATCCCAAACGGATAACCGAGACAAAATTTATGACCCTCGGAAATCCCTGCATCACGTAATGTCCAAACTGAGTTCAAAAGGCGTTTTAGGAATATCACCTTCCTTAATCCTTAACTGGTGATATCCTGATCATAGATCAATTTTTGAGAAAATTGTGTCTCCTTTCATCTGATCAAAGAGATCATCTATCTATGGTATTGGGTACATATACTTCATTGTATCTAGGTTCAAGTCCCTGTAATCTATACACAGTCATAAGGAACCATCCTTCTTCTTGACAAATATTACTGGTGCACCCCAAGGTGAAACACTGGCCTTATAAGCCTTAAGTCTAGTAGTTCCTTCAACTGCATATGTAACTCACAAAGTTATGGAGTTGTCATCCTAAATGGTATCTTAGAAATTGGCTCCACACCAGGTTTTAGCTCGATGGTAATATCAAGCTCCCTCTCATGAGGTAAGCCTGGGAACTCTTTCGAAAAAACATCCTTGAATTCTGAAAAAACCGGATACTAAGATAGAGAGGGTCCCTTCCCTTCATTTACTTCTTCCACTACATATAATTGAAAACCTTGCCTCATGCACCGTTTAACCTTTATTTTCAAGATAAAACGTAGAGACACCTTCCTCCTGATACCATGGATCTCTACTGACCTTCCTACATCATCTATGCAAAGCACTCTCTTCTTGAAACAATCTACCATAGCTCGATGAGCTTCTAGCTAGTCCATTCCAATGATAAGATCATATGTCCCTAGGGCAATGACGTACACCTTTAACCTTGTAGTACAGATTCTCAGGTCTACAAAGCAATCCTAGATGCTAGGTCCTACCGCTTGCTTTTCCTTCGAATCCATCTCAACTTTCTTAAAGTCATCATGCTCATAGGCTGCCAACCCACACTTTTATAATGCACATAGTGAAATGAAACTATCTGTAGCACCAGAATCAAATAAATTTGAATCCTGACATGATTTAGCGTACTTGATGACTCCATCATAGTGGATTGATATTCTGCATGGTGGTTATTAATCGTTGGATAAATCTAGTGGCTACTACTCTCTCTTCCCGTCGGGGCCTTTCCTTCTCTATGCAAAAATCCTGAGTGTGATTATGGGCAGTCATGCCGGTAATGAGTTCCTTCGCACCCCAAATAAGTAATGTGAGGTGGAACCTACACATTGCTCCGTGGATGCCTCTGAAATGAGTTCCTTCCCCTAGAACCCATGCCCCTACTAACTGCTCCCCGTGAAATTCGTAGACTCGCCTAAGTCGATGGTGATGCATGGGATGATGCACTCGGTGCCATTGAAACACCTGTTGCAACCACTTTGGGTGCATCTCTATTTCCATAAGGAAGTGGCCTAGAGCGTCCTCCCCTGGAGAAGGTCCTAGGGGCCTTCCCCACAAATCTAGGTTGTTGTGGAATAATTGATCTTGTAGCTCCGTTTAAATCCATGTGCTCTTCTTTGTAACGAGCACTTTCAACTGCTTCGGCCACTGACGATGGTTTTCACATCCACAACATGGCCCTTATCTTAAGGTTTAACCTGTACACAAAATGATATGCTTGTCGCTTATCGGTATCCATGTATGAGACGTACTTGACTAGCTCCATGAACCTTATTTTGTATTCTTCCACAATTTGGTTTCCCTGAGTTAGAGCATGAGATGCTCCTACCTGTTGTTCCTCATAGTAAGCAGGAAAATATTTTCTCTTAAACCTTTCCTAAAAGATCTCCCAAGAGATGATGTCCAGAGTAAGGTGCAACTTCCTTTCCAAATTACCTCACCAGTTCAGGGCACTGTCCTTAAGCTGAAAGATTGTTATTTTTCCTTTGATGTGGAAGCATAAACTCTTAAAGCGAAACATCTTGCCATTCCTTCTAACCATGTTTCAACACATTCACTTGCACGACCCTCCAACAAACTCTGGGAGTTTGATTTTCTGCAGTTCTCTGGTGACGTCCCTTGATGGAGGTCCTCTTGTTGAGTCCCTTGACCCTTTTGGGCTGCCCTCCCCAAATGGAGGAGACTCCACTTCCACGCCTGTCGATTGGCGTCCCTTTAATGTCTCATTGATAGCCTCCAAGGACCGCAATATGAGAGCTGTCTCGGGCGATAGTGGTGGCAGTGCCGACATCGATGGTCCTTGCAACGATGTCCCCTAGTCTCAATTTCTCCAAGTCTTAACCATCCTAAATAACTAAATATGCATCAAAACCGAATGCTTATTAGAAAAATGGGGTTAGGGAATTCTAGGTTCTACTCCAAGTTATATTGGAAAACTTAGGGTTAAGTATAAGTTTCTTTATACTTTCCTATAAACAAGCATGACTCCCATAAGGTAAAGTGACTAAGAGTCAAGGATAAAATATTCTAAGCTTAATAACTTCATCTAGGCATCTTATTAACTCTCTCACCTTGCTAGCTATGCTAGCACTATATTGTACTTGTCAATTAGTCTAACTTACCTCTTTCAAAGTGTCTAACCCTTCCCTATAATACTTTATATCCTTACAAAGCTTATATCTTTATGTAATTAATCCCTTATAATTAGTTATAAACCCCCATAATCTCATTACTTTAACATTCATTAACATTATCAAATTCTAATGTTAATTTAACATTAATTTAATATGTTAGTTATTTAATCATTATTATATATTATTTTTATAACATTTTTATTTATAAAAATAATATATAAAAATGTTAAATGTTATATATATATATATATATATATATATATATATATATATATA
>JASDQU010438381.1:3899-16726 GCA_032191745.1 Picea mariana
ATATATGGAATTAATGAGCCATATAATGAGGAGCAGATGAATCCACCAGTGGTGAGGCAGGAGGCCCCACCAAGTACCCTCTCAGAAGGAGCTAGAGTTTAGAGGGAGGAGTAGCCTCCCCGGGAACATTTATAGGATACTTCTGAAGAAATCAACACACACAGAGGGAGCAGATGGCTCTGAAGATTATATAGAATCAGAGGGAGTCAAGCTTCAGAGGGAGCATGAAGACTCAAAGTGAGTCTGATCTCAGTGAGATTCAGTGGCTTAGAGACTTTCATTCATAAAGTATTCCTCCTCATATTCATATGGAAGAAAGAAATGTCTTCTAGGATTGAAAAATGGGTACCATGATTTGAGGAGGCTGGATCGAAGCTTTAAAGTCTTCAAGGAGATATGAGACCTCCTGGGAAGATTCCTTAGTTTCAGTGACAGAGGAGGAATCCAGTTAGCAGGACTGAGATATGGATATTTTGCCTTGAGACCAGAAGGGAAGTCAGTGGTGAATTCAAAATCGATTTACAAGATCAAACATATTATTGATGGAAACATAGAGATGTACAAAGCCTAATTTGTGTCCAGAGGATTCTCCCAGCAAGAGGGAGAAGCTATGATGAGACACTTGCTCCAGTAATCAGAAGAAGTATACATAGAAAAACAACAAGATACATGAGAAGGAGTCTCATGTCTGCAAAGTGAAGAAAGCTTTGTATGGGCCTAAACAGACACCCAGAACATGATATGCTAGATCAGAAAGTTTCTTGATGAGCTTGGGATTTACACAGAGTAAAGAAGATTCCAACCTATACTTCAAGGTTGTGGATGGTGGACCAGTGTTAATATTATTTTATATGGATGACCTATTTCTAACAGGACATGATAATCTCATCATTGATACTAAGAGGAAACTTGTTGCAGAGTTTGAGATGAAGGGCCTACGCATGATTCATTACTTCTTAGGTTTGAAGATATGGAAGAGACCGGATGGGATTTTCCTTAATCAAGGAAAATGTGCAATGAATATCATGAAGAGGTGCAGGATGTTGGACTATAAGGCCGTATCTACACCGACGGTGGAAAACCTAAATTTGTTGTGTGATACAACTTCAGAGACAATGAATGACACCATATATAGGCAGATGATTGGTTCGTTGATGTACTTAATGAAAACGAGACCAGATATATGTTCTTCGGTAAACACATTGAGGAAGTTCACCTGATTGCGAAAAAACATGTGATGAGGTACCTAAAGGGTACAATTGATTATGGTCTCATATATATCTCGGATCGTGAGATAATATTGTAGGGATACACAGATTCAGATTGGGTAGGAAGTGTCACAGACCAGAAGAGTACATCTAGATGTTGCTTGAGTTTGGGATTAGTTGTGATCTCACAACTCAGTAAATAAGTAGACTTGTGTGGCACTCAGTTCTACAGACGCAGAGTATGTAGCAGTGTATTCAACTTGTGAAGAAGCAGATTGGCTTTGGAAGTTGATTACATGATTGTTTGATCTCGAGTTGGAGGAGACCTGTATCTTTTGTGACAACCAGAGTTGCATAAAGTTTTCAAAGAACCTAGTGTGTCATGACAGGTCCAATCATATCAAGATCAAGTACCACTATGTTCGGGACATGGTACAAAAGGGAGTAGTAAAGCTCCATTATATTGCCATTGACAAATAGGTAGTAAATGTATTCACAAAGCCCCTGTCCAGAGTTAAGTTTGAGTATTTCAAAGACAATCTTGGAGTGGTCCAGAAAGACTTCTCCAGTAGTGAGAAGTGATTGTTTTATCCAGTAGTGAGATGTGTTCCCTAGTAGTGGGAAGTGATCTGTGATCCTCAGTAGTGGGAGATACCCAATCCATTTTGTACTCCAATGCAGGTTGGTATGCTACCCCAATGAAAGTTGGTACTCCAACTCAAGATGGTATGCTACCCCAGCATAAGTTGCTACCCCAACACAAGCTAGTATACTACCCCAACGCAGGTTGGTATGCTACCTCAATGCAGGTTGGTGTTAAGGTTTAATCTATTATTAGGATTCTTTTCAATTTACTAGATAACCATAGCATAGGTAGGATCATTGAGAGAAACACTATCACACGATACACAATATTTATCCTGGTAAACCCTCATGGGGGAGAAAACCCAACAAAACTTCCTTAATATAGATAGCCAATACAATGACAAGACAATAAATCAAAACACTAGAGAATATCCAACATTGAGAAATATGCCTCTCTCTTCCTTCTTCTCCCAACCGCAACTACCAAACTTGTGCACTAGATGAGAAAATGAGTGAATGAGATAATGAGGCGTTGGCTTCCTTTATTTATACAAACTGGCAGGTGTTGGAAAGGTGTCTCTTCACTAGGCAGGGTCGACTTGTCTTCTTAGTGGTTAAAACCACTTTAATTATCCTGGGGGGCAACTTCTCAATTTGCATATTATATTTAGGGTTTGACCAATCCAAAAAAGGGGATTTGCTCAATTACAATGCCCGACATGATCAATCCACAAAAGGGGATTGATCTATGAGTAATAAATCAATAATAAATAGAATACTCTTTGCAGTTACAATATTTCAACACTCCCCCTTAACAACAAGGGTATTCGACAACATCATCGGGAGAGAGAGGGAAACAACATCAACATCATCTGGAACATTGACTGGCATATCTATAAATCATCATAAGTTTTTCTCATCATCAATATCATCATCCACAACAGGGAATTGGAATGGCATCATCATCATCTGCATCAACATGGATTGGTATAACACTAATACATCATCATCATCAATAATAGCACAAGGTTGATACAACATCATCAACAACAACATCACAACACGAAGGTTGGAGCATCATCAACATCAACAGTAGGCTGGAAATATTCAGCATGAAGATGGCATCTCAACAACATCAAAATGAAGCTGGAAATCTTCAACATGAGGCTGGCATCTCAACAACATCAACACGAGGCTGTAAATATTCAACACGAGGCTGGCATCACAACAACATCAAAACGAAGCTGGAAAACTTCAACACAAGGCTGGCCTCACAATAACATCAGAACGAATATGGAAATCTTCAGCACGAGGTTGGCATCACAACAACATCAACACGAAGTTGTAAATATTCAACACAAGGCTGGCATCACAACAACATCAACACAAAGTTGGAAATATTCAGCACAAGGTTGGCATCAACACTACTCCCCCTTTTGAGCGAGGTCCTTTCGGACTATACCAAGATTATCTCGAAAGTGCTCAAACTTTACACGAGACAAAGGCTTGGTCAACACATCTACAACTTGTTCATCTGTGCTAACATACTAGAGCTTTATGGGCCCTCTCTACACCATATCACAGATGTAATGATATCAGATTTCTATGTGTTTTGACTTGTCATGGAACACATGGTTCTCTGTCATTTTTATACAAGTCTGATTATCACATAGAATCACGGTTGCTTCCATCTCCAGATCGAATAGACCTGTCAACAACTTCTAAATCCATATGGCTTCGTAGCTGGCAGAACATGCAACAAGTATTCTTCTTGTTCCGTATTGAGAGCAATACTTGATTGCTTCCTACTCTACCATGAGATCATGGTTGACCCTAGACTGAAACAATATCTTGAAGTGCTCTCTCTGTTAGAGACACTTCCAGCCCAATCTGAATCGGTATAACCACTCAGTCTGAAGTCATGATCTTTATTATAACTAAGACCAAAATATAATGTACCCTTAAGGTACCTCATCACATGTTTTGCAACAACCAGGTGAACACGTATGGGATCTACTAGAAATTGACTCAAGGTGTTCACAGAAAAATATATATCTGGCCTGGTGTTCGTCAGATACATCAACGATCCAATGATCTATCTATACAACATAGCATCAATCAATTATGAGGAAGTGTCAACCAGGAGCTTCAACTTTTTTTCCATGGGTGTATTCATGGATTTGCACTCCAACATATCAAACCTCTTAAGTATTTCAACTGCATACTTCCCTTGGTTAAGGAAGATCTTCTCTAGGCTCTGCCAAACCTAAAGACCTAATAAATAGTGCATTAGGCCAAGGTCTTTCATCTAAAATTATGCAGCGAGATTCTTCTTACAATCATTGATGATATTTTCTTCTCCTGTTAGAAATAAGTCGTCCACATACAAAAACAATATAACAAGCTCATCATTCATAACCTTTAAGTAAAGGTTATAATTTTCTTTACTCTTGGTAAATCCCAAGCTCATCAAAAAACTGTCAATTCTTCCATACCAAGCTCTAAGATCTTGTTTCAATCCATACAGAGCCTTCTTTAATATGCATACATGAGTATTTTTGTCTTCTACTGCAAATCCTTGAGGTTGTTCTATATACACTTCTTTATCAATGACACCATTTAAGAAAGTTGTTTTCACATCCATCTGGTGTAACTTCCACTTCATCTTAGTTGCAAGGGCTATGATGTTTCTTATTGAAGTGTATCTGGATACAAGAGAAAACGTTTCTTCATAGTCAACGCATTCCTTTTGAGAAAATCCAGGAGAAACAAACCTTGCTTTATATTTCTCAATACTTCCATCAACAACATGTTTTATCTTGTATAACAATTTGAAAGATACCACATCCTTTCTCTTCGGTCTATGAACTATTTCCCATGCATCATTTTTTATAATGGATTGGTATTCTTCTGTCATGGAATCTACCCATTCTTTCTTCTAAATGGATTCTTCAAAGCAAGTAGGTTCCTTCTCTAAGAGATCACACATCAAATTTATATAACTGGATAATGGCTTGGGTTTCTTGACTTGTCTCATGGTTTATTCGGGGGCACCATACTTCTCTCCATCTTGAAGAAGTTCCCTTTCCCAAGATGGATTTGTCTTGTGGGAGATCCTCATCTGGGGAGGTTCTTGATGTTATATTATGTCATTATCTTCTATAATCTCCTCATCAGGGGAATTTATGACTTCCCTCACTGGTTCTGCAACTTTGGAAGCCACGGGTTCTTCTTCATATACTTCTTCAAGATGGCACCTTCTTGATTTCTTAAGTGTTGCATCTTCATCAAAGGTTACATCTCTACAAATATCAATATGATGGTAACCTGGTATATCTATTCTGAAGGCCTTGAAGACCTCACAGTATCCAACAAATATTTCGTTCTTTCCTGAGGGGTCCAACTTGGTTCTCTTCTCTTTCAGAATGTGTACAAATACGGGACAACCAAACATTTTGAGATGTCTTACTTTTGGCTTCTTTMMAGAGAAMATCTCTTCAGGGGCCTTGAACCCAAGTGCACTATGGGAAAATATGTTTTTTACATACACTATTGTTCTTACTACTTCTGCCCATAAGTGCATTGGAAGATCTTGATCATGGATCATAGTCTTCACTGCTTCCATTATAGTTATGTTCTTTCTTTCTGCTACACCATTTTGTTGTGGATTGTAGTAAGTGGTGAGCTCCATCTTGATCTCGCCATCTTTACAAAAGTTTATAAAATATTTTGAGGTGTATTCTCCTCCATTATATGACCTGAGTATCTTGATCTTTCTTTCAGAGAGATTCTCTATCAAGCCTTTGAATTCCTTGAATTTATCGAACACTTCAGATTTTGATTTCAAAAAGTAAACCCAGGTTTTACGAGAATAGTGATCAATAAAATACACATAGTATACATACCCACTAATGGAGGTTGATGGCATTGGGCCACATACATATGAGTGAATGATCTCTAGGAATCCTTCTGCTTTGTTGTCTCTCTTTGAGAAAGGGTTCTTGATGTTCTTTCCTTGTGCATATATGTTGCACACGTCTTCATGGCCAACCTTGAATTCCGGTAGACCTGTGATTGCCTTGCTTACATATGGTAATTCCTTGTAGTTAATGTGAGCTATTCTTCTATGCCAAAGTTCACAAGGATTCTCAATGGAATGAGTCAAGGCTGCTTCTAAGTGACCTTTTAGCTTATACAATCCACCTTCTTCTTTTCCAATAACAATTGCTTCTTCCATGGTTTTTCCTTTGGGCCACATAAGAACTTCTCCATCTATGAAATAAACTATGAATCCTTTCTTATCTAAAGCTGAGATAGAAATTAAGTTCTTTGTTAAACCTGGTACATATAGTACATCATTCATCTTCATTTGGGTCCCTGAATCAAGTTTGTAATTTGATTCTCATGCTCCTTTGATAGGATACTGATAATCGTCTCCAAGTGTAACTTTCTGGGAAAAGTTATTTTCTGTAAGTCAAGAGAGAATGTCTCTTTGACTTGTCATGTGCTTGGAAGCACCACTATCTATGAGCCAAGTGTCCTCACAAGGTGACATTGATCCTCAGAGGGAAGAAATTAAGACATAGTCTTCAATCTATTGTTTTATCATCTTTGTGGGTGGCTCTTCATCTTCAATTGTGTGGGCATGGGGGAATGGTGTCTCTTGTTTCTCTTCTTGTATTCTTCTCTTCTAGCTAGACAATTCTTAGCAATATGTCCCATCTTGTCACAATGGTAACATTGGTAGGATGAGAAATATGTTTCTCTTCTTTGACCTTTCTGAAACTTTTGGAATCTCCTAGGAAGGTGAGATTATTTATGTATGAATTTGTTTGGGTGGTGGGACTCATTATGTTGATGATTTTCTTTCTGGAAGTAAGACTATTAAAATAACTAAGACAACTGAGCCGGGGGGGGTGAATCAGTTGTTACTGTTCTTAAACAATTTTATGCCTATTAAACATTATTAATCTTCTCCAAGTGATCCTCAAGATTATGCAGGACATGAACAACAAAAATAATAAACATCAATCACACATATGATATACACAGAGACAAATATTCATGAGGAAACCCATAAAGGGAGAAAACCTCTTCTTCTTAGAATGATAGGCATTATTTTATGTTCTGTACATCATCTATCTTTGAGCACCAACTCAAAATGAGACCACAACCTCTTCTTTAACAATCTACAACTTGTAGAGAGCACCAACCCTCAAGATTCTCTAGTGCCCACTAGAAACAAGCATATTTTCTCCTTATGATCTCCAGCACCAACTATATGGAAGCACCTACTTCCACTTATACATGCACCAACTTGCACACATAAATCTCTTTGTTTTCCCTAGCACCACCCTGCCACCTTGTTTTCTAGCCACAACTAGATGGAAGCTACAACTCCAAGTATTCAAGCACCAACTTGAATAATCGAGGACCACATTCCTCCCTAGCACCACCCTACCACCCTGATTATAAATCATTGCTTGAATAATACCTTACAATAGTACAAATATTTCAATACTTACCACTTCTTCTATGTTCTGCAATTCTGCTCTACTTCTGTCTATTCATGCTTGGCTCCACTTGATGTCTCTTTCCATATGCTCTTCCTTTATTCTTCTCATGCTCTAAGGATCTTTTGCATTCTTCTATTTTTTCCATTTCTTCTCTGTCCCCCTTCTGTTCTACATCTCTGAATTCCTTCCTACTCTGTTCATACTGTCATTTCCATTACATACAATTCAACTCATTTTGCAGAGAAACGACAACCTCACTCTGTCACAACATTATTCTTTTATGCATTCGTTGATGATTATTTACACTTTGAATCTCAAACGCCTAAGAATCGAATCTCTAACGCCCAAGAAAAATGATTCAATTCGTATAACTGAATTGTAACTACCCAAGAAATCATGAAGTGAGACAGTAACCCTTTGATCAGATTGTCGATTTAATCACTGCCATTGGATTATATGCATAGAGGCCTTTTGACTTTTCAATGTGTAAAATATTGTTTCCGCAGATTTGAACGATTGAGATCTTGCTGGAGGACGAAGCCAAATATCAATGGTTCAAATTACATTGGGTCCTCGCGAACTATACCCGCATGAACTAGCACCATGCGCAAAATTCCTCTCTGTGTGACCACTGCCTGTGACCACTCGCCAACCAAGAAGGCGCTTCATGACTTCACTCATCATATATTCTGTTGTGAGTCAGCTCGACTCTCCCAAATCTCGATCTTTGAAGTTGAGCCTAGCGATGCTAGCTCCTTCCCTTATTCTCTGCTGATGTGACCTCTTGTTGTGACCATATGTCAATCAAAAAGGCATTCGCGACTACCTGTTTCAGATTTTCTRCTGCGAGTCACCTCAATTCTCCTAACTCCTGAACCTCCAAGGCAGATCCTAGCAATGCTATCTCCTTCCCCTATCTTCCATTGATGTGACCACTGGTTGTGACCACACACTAATCAAGAAGGAACTTCGCGACTTCGTGTTTCACGATCTCTGCGAGTTAGCTCTTCTCCTTTCTCCAATGTTTGAACTTCCGAACTTCGATATTCGTCGTGTCAGATCAATGGTCCAGATATCTTCATGATCCAATAGTCTTGATCTCTCCTTCTCACTTTGGAACTTCGCGTCTCGGGATATCAAAAGACTGATCAACTCCCTTCTTCCAAAACCAAAACTAGTGAGTTCTTCAGAACCAGATCTACGGTCCACGCTCTCCTTCCAGCCAACGGTTGTGATCACCTTCACAAACTCGGACTTCACGAGTTTTCTCTTCCCCTATCTCTGATTTCCCAATTTGTGAATCAGCGCAATKTTGATCTCTCATCTGATCGACGGCCCACAACATTCCTCTATCCAATGGTCCAGATCTCATCGGTGCTTGATCCGATGACCACTATCGCTCCTCCTCCTGAGCTTACAATTTCTTCCGACTTAGAATATTTTCTAAGTATTCAAAGGTTTTGGCCTTCGAACCTTCTATTTATCATTGTTTCTTTCCTATTTTCCATTGTCACTGTTGTTCTTACCATTAATGACAAGCACACTCTTCCTATAAACATGCCAACAATATCCCACTTTGGCATTGATGGAAACCCGGAAAGGTTGCACTATTCTCCTTAGACCTCCAACTGTAGCATCTAGACAACACCTTTTTCTCCTCCTTTGACATCAATTTCAAAGAAAACTGAGAGTGACTCTCCCCTTGACTGGATATACTATGAGCACTCTCCCCATGATCAGATAGACTATTTTAACTTGATAATGGGGTCACACGCAACTTCTGGCGTAGATACTCAAATGGTGTCTTTTCTAGTGGTTTAGTAAAGATATCATTTATCTTCTCTGTGGAAGGAATATAATGCAGTTGAACAACTTTGTTTGTAACTCGCTCTTTGAGAAAATGATATTTTATTGGTATATGCTTAGTATTTGAATGAAGAGCATGATTCTTGGAGACACTAATGGCACTTGTGTTATCACAGTGAATTGGAATGGGATCAGTATAAGTTACCTTCAAATCTGCAAGAGTTTTTATCATCCATAATATCTGAGTGCAGGAAGTAGCAGCAACAATGTACTCTACCTTTGTAGTTGACAAACAAATAGATCCCTTCTTCTTACTAATCCATGCTACTAAAGAATCACCTAAGAAGAATGCACCTCCACTGGTGCTCTTTCTCTCATCCAAACAATTTTCCCAATCAGCATCTGAATATACAGTTAATTGAAAATTCTGATTTTTAGGATACCAAAGACCATGATAAGTCATTGTACCCTTCAAATATTTTAATATCCTCTTGACAACTGCTAAATGACTTTGTTTAGGAGAAGACTGATAACGACCTACCATTCCAACAGCTTGCATTATATCAGTATAGGATGTTGTGATGTACATAAGACTGCCTATCATTGATCGATATGTTCTTTGATCAACATCAGGTGAAATATCATCTTTACTGAGCTTGCAACCAACTACCATAGGTGTACTAATAGGAGAGGAATATTCCATCTGAAACTTCTTCAATATCTCTTTCAAATACTTTTCTTGAGAGATAAACAACCCTGCAGAACTCTAATTGATTTGTAAACCAAGAAAATATGACATTTCTCCTATCATGGACATCTCAAACTCAGTTTGCATAGAATTAGAAAACTATTGAACAGAAGGGTCATTAGTACATCCAAAAATAATTTCATCTACATAAACCAAAACAACTAATAAATCATCACCTTTCGACTTAATGAATAGATTACTGTCAACAATACCTTCTTGAACCCTTTGTCTTGTAAAAATTTGTCCAATCTATAATACCAGGCTTTGAGCCTGTTTCAGTTCATATAAAGTCATTTTCAGCTTGCAGACATAGTTAGGATTATATGTCATTGAAAATCCTTCAAGTTGCTCCATATATACTTATTCCTCTAGATCTCCATTAAGAAATGATGACTTAACATCCATCTTATATACTTTAAAGTTCTTATGACATGCATAGGCAAGAAACATTCTGATGGCTTCCAATCTTTCCACTGGTGCAAAGGTTTCATCAAAATCCTGTCCTTCAACTTGTGCATACCCCTTACAGACCAATCTATCTTTATTCCTAACAAATTGTCTTGTTTATTCATTTTATTCTTAAACACCCATTTGGAGCCAATTACATTCTTATCTATAGGTCTAGGAACAAGCTCCCAAGTATTGTTCTTCTCAATCTAATCAAGCTCTTCATTCATAGCTCTAATCCAATCGTCATGCTTACTGAATTCATAAAAAATTTTAGGTTCAATCATATATATGGAAGAAATCTAAGATTTTTCTGAGTCTTTAATCAATTTCCTTCTTGTCTGAATTCCTTTATTCATATCACCAATTATCTGATTTTCAGGATGATTCTTTCTAACAATTCTGAGAGGTGTTTTTGTTTCTGTCTATTGATTTGATTCTACCTGAGTATTTGTATCTTCATCTAACTCAGAGTTTTCTCTTTCTGATTCTTGGACCTGTACATCTTCAACTTCAATTATATCCTCTGTTGTTGATTCAAAACTGCTTACATCTCGTACTGAGATTTCTTCATCAACTTTTATGTCAATACAATCAACCAATTTATGAAGATTCTTATTATAGCATCTGTATCCTTTACTATTTGTAGCATACCCTAAGAATATACCTTCATCATCCCTTTCATCATATTTGCCAAGATTTTCATTATTATTCTTGATATAACACTTACTCCCAAAGACTTTAAAATGATTGATTGAAGCATGTCTTCCAAACCATAGTTCATAAGGAGTCTTGTCACTTTGTGGCCTGAGATGATATTTGTTAAGAATATGTACAGTTGTATGAATTTCTTCTACCCAATATTTCTGAGCAATATTCCTTTCAGTCATCATTGATCTTGCCATCTGCTAAACCAATCTATTCTGCCTCTCAACTACTCCATTTTGTTGTGGAGTCCTTGGAATAGTATACTCTCTTTTGATCCCATGTTTATCACAAAACTCTTTGAAGTCCCTTGAACTAAACTCTCCTCCTCTATCAGACCTTACTGCCTTCAATATTTTTCCTATTTGATTCTCATTCAGAGTCTTAAACACTTTGAATTTTTCAAATGCTTCTGATTTTTCTTTCAGAAAGGCAACCCATGTAAGTCTAGAATAATCAACATGAAATAATTTTTTTTTTTTGTACCTTCCTTCCTTGATGGTCCACACAAATCCATATGTACTAACTGAAGAGGTTTTTCTGTTGATGGAAATTTCTTAGATTTAAACTGTGTCCAAGTAAGCTTTCCTATTTGGCAAGGTTTACATNTGTTGTGGAGTCCTTGGAATAGTATACTCTCTTTTGATCCCATGTTTATCACAAAACTCTTTGAAGTCCCTTGAACTAAACTCTCCTCCTCTATCAGACCTTACTGCCTTCAATCTTTTTCCTATTTGATTCTCATTCAGAGTCTTAAACACTTTGAATTTTTCAAATGCTTCTGATTTTTCTTTCAGAAAGGCAACCCATGTAAGTCTAGAATAATCAACATGAAATAATTTTCTTTTTTTGTACCTTCCTTCCTTGATGGTCCACACAAATCCATATGTACTAACTGAAGAGGTTTTTCTGTTGATGGAAAGTTCTTAGATTTAAACTGTGTCCAAGTAAGCTTTCCTATTTGGCAAGGTTTACATACAAAATCAAATGGCTTTGATATTTTTGGAAGATCTTTTACTTCCCCACTGTTTCTAAGTTTGATTAGATGATCAAAATTTAGATGTCCAAGTCTCCTATGCCATAACCAAATTTCATCATACTTGCTTAACTAACATTCTTCTTTTTCTTCTTTCAAAACATAGACATTGTTTTCTATTCTTATGCCTTTTGAAATCAACTGTCCTGAATTCACATATTGTATTTTACATTCTTTAGAAGTGAAAACAACTTTACATCCTTTGTCACAAACTTGACTGACACTAGAAGATTATGTTTCAGATCATCTACAAACAACACATATTGAGATTTCCCTTTGCCATTACTTACACTTACCATTCCTTTACCTTTGATTTTTCCTAGTGCATCATTTCCAAAAGTTACATTCCCTGATTTGCTTTCACTTAGAGACAAAAACTTACTTTTGTCTCCAGTCATATGTTTGGAACATCCACTGTCAATATACCAGGGATTCTTTTGTCTTTGAGATGACAACACTAATCCACACTTGTCATCTTCTTTCTTCTTCCAAACCTTGACATTTTCAGTAGAGGGATTCAAATCTAGCTTATAGTTCTTTAAGAGACAGTCTGCAACTTTATGTCCATAATTATGGCAGATGTAACATTCTGGTTCATTGAATAAATGATCATAACGATTGTTATGCTTAACCTGCATATTTTTCCCATCCATAACATAATTTGCAGTATGTGGTTGTTTGTTACTTGATTGTCCCTTTCTTTTTTGTGGCAGATATTTATTCCTTGAGTGTCTTGATTGCTCATATCTAAATCTTAAAGAACAATTTACATCTTT
>JASDQU010438381.1:19887-58120 GCA_032191745.1 Picea mariana
TTGATATTCATCTCTTGATAGTATTGCTTCTCGGTTAGCTACTCTTTCTTCTTCTTCAACGCATTCTTCCCAAAGACTGTCAAAGTGTAGTTTCTCCTTTATGGCACAAATAGTTTGGATGAATGCATCCCAAGGTCTTGTGAGACCATTAAGGGTTGTCATTATGAGTTCATGTTCATATAGATTATCACCAATTGCTTCTAGTTGTTCCATGAATTGTGATATTCTAGATAAATACTCTTGAATTGTTTCTCCTTTCTCCATCCTTGTACTTTTGAGTTGAGTTCTTAGATTCATCTTCCGATTGATGTTCTTTCCTTCATATATCTTGGTTAGGGCATCAAAAATTTCTTTTGGAGTCTTCTTTGAAGCCACTTGAGGAATCAAGTGATCTTTAATAGAATCTACAATGATTCTTTTGGCCCTAACTATGTCCTTTTGGTGTTTTGCTTTAGATGCAACATCAATAGGTTCTGGTACATATTATTTAATGAATCTTGCTAGGTCATTATCTTCAAGAATGAGTGCAATCCTATACTTCCAGGCAAGTAATTTTTCCACACATTCTAGCTTGTCAACAAGCTTAGTGCTTGCAAACATTTTTACCTGGAGCTAGGAAAATGACCAAAAATTGAAAATGCTCAGAATTTAATTTTGAACTTACCAGGAGGTGTGATTGGATGAGGCGAGTAGCCTGGTGGAGTTAGATTTCAGAAAATCTAGATTTTTCCCCTTCAAATTGKACCAACGAAATTCTGGACTGGTACTTTTGGTACTGGTTCTGGTTTCCTGGTTTTCTAGTACTTCTAGTTTTCTGGTACTTTTGGTTTCCTGGTACTTCTGGTTTTCTGGTACTAGTCAAAAATAGGGTTTGAATTTCCAAAGTATCTGACCACCGAAAAGGTGYGCTCAAGGTGTCAAAGAGTTCCCTAGGCTAGGGTGCACTTTTCTAGATGGTTTTTAGGTTGTTATTCCTCTTCAACAAAAATCCCTAATTTTCTTGTACGACAACATTGACGTTTTTCTTTATCTAGTGAAAGATTCTCTCTTCAACTTAGCTCTGAAACCATGTTAAGGTTTAATCTATTATTAGGTTTCTTTTCAATTTACTAGATAACCATAACATAGGTAGGATCACTGAGAGAAACACAATCACAAGATACACACTATTTATCCTGGGAAACCCTCATGGGGGAGAAAACCCAGCAAAACTTCCTTAATATAGATAGTCAATACAATTCCAAGACAATAAACCAAAACACTAGAGAATATCCAACACTGAGAAATGTGCCTCTCTCTTCCTTCTTCTCCCAACTGCAACTACGAAACTTGCGCATTGGATGAGCAAATGAGTGAGTGAGATAATGAGGTGTTGGCTTCCTTTATTTATACAAACTAGAAGGTGTTGGAAAGGTGTATATTCACTAGGCAGGGTCAACTTGTCTTCTTAGTGTTTAAAACCACTTTAATTATCTTGGGGAGCGACTTCTCAATTTGCATATTATATTTAGGGTTTGAGAAATCCACAAAAGGGGATTTGGTCAATTACAATGCCCAACATGATCAATCCACAAAAGGGGATTGATCTAATGAGTAATAACTCAATAATAAATAGAATACTCTTTGCAGTTACAATATTTCAACAGTTGGTACTCTAATGTAGGCTATTATGCTACCCTAGTGCAGGGTGGTACTCTAATGCAGGTTGATACGCTACCCCAACGCAGGTTGGTACTCCAACGCAGGCTGGTACGCTACCCTAGTGTAGGTTGGTACTCCAAGGTAGGTTGGTATGCTACCCCAACGCAAGTTGGTATGTTACCCCAACGTAGGTTGGTACTTCAACATAAGATGGTATGCTACCCCAGTGCAGGTTGGTACTCCAACGTAGGTTGGTATGCTACCCCGACGTAGGTTGGTACTCCAACACAGGCTGGTATGCTACCCCAGTGCAGGTTGGTATGCTACTCCAACACATGCTAGTATGTTACCCTAGCGCAGGTTGGTATGCTACTCCAACGTAGGTTAGTATATTACCCCAACGTAGGTTGGTATGCTACTCCAACGAAGGTTGGTACACTACTTCAATGAAAGTGTAGAACTACCTATGACATATAGATCTGTGATTGAAAACAAGACAATGACTAGGTGTACAGAAGCGCAGAAGTAGTGATGATGATCATGATGAGAAGAATAACTTCCTTGCTAAGAGGGAGTGTTGAATTTTTAGTAGCTTCGGAAGATATCCTTATTGTATTTTACCAAGACAAAACCCTAAGGAATGTTATTATATTATATTTGTTAACAACAAGAAAAAAAAAAGATACTTTGAACCCACCACTAAATTTTTCCTTATAAGACTCTAGATATTACCATGAACTAAAGCCAAAGAAGCATGGAGGTAAAATCATCAACAAGAAACAAAAGATACTTTGAATAGTAAGGATTCTTTTTCCTATAACTTYAATGCCATAGATTGTGATTGCTACTATTTATGTTGTTGACCCCTTAAGCATGTGATTTTGTAAAGTCATCATCCAAGTATGTATAATCCTTGCTCTTTATTTCACACAATTTTTTTCTCTTTTATCAATTACAAAGCATCTCTCTAGAAAAAAAAAAATCACATCCAAAAATGGATTATGCCTTGTAATTTCTTCAATTRAAAACATGTTTCAATAACATAAAATACATCATTACACATGACAATTTTACCTTTTCATCTTGACTTGCACATTACTACACCCACACCCACCTACATAATGCCTTCTCATACCACCCAAATATCCTTTTTCTGACTTAAGTTTATCTTCCTCAACCCAACAAAACAAACCAATCACTCATGGTAATCATATGCTTCAATACTCTAGACTCAAAGAACAAATCTGCTAGCGTACGTCCCACCTAAAATGCCACAAAAACACGAACTACTTCCTTTTTCATGTTATGTAATGTAACATTAGCTTGTTTCAACCAATAACGTTTTCATGTAGTCTTTTTTAAGGTGATCAAATTCCCCACAATAATGACACTTGGCATTCTTGGCTCATTTACATGAACCAGAAGGCTTGCCATTGTTACCATTATTTCCCATTCCTTATGCTTCTCTTTGCCTTTAATCTTCTAAAAAGACAAACTCTTTCGGATGCCTTTAATCTTCTAAAAATACAGACACTTTCGAATGCTCCATTGCTGCTTCTGAATTGTTTTTATCATCTGTCCTAAAATATTTGACTATAGGTTACTCCAAAACCAGGATTTACTTTTTTATCTCCAACGTGACAATAAAGAAACCAGGATTTACTTTTTATCTTTCTCCACTATTGTGTATTTTTGCCAATAGATGCTCCAAAGCATCTGCAAGCTATTGCAAATATTTTAAATCTATATAGCTATAACTAAACAAGTAGAAGAAACTGAGAGCTAAGGAAACCCTGATCAATAAGTTTGATATTCCTAACCTTTGCATTGGCAGCGAAACCCTGCATGAACTTTACTTGAACCCAGCTTTGAAGACCCATCAGAGGTACCAGAGCTAATATCAAAAGCGCCAACTTCCAGTTTGCTGAAAAAGCTATAACGGTACCAGCAATGATTGTTGAGATATTTTGAACAAGAAGTGATAAAGTATCTCCCACAATGCTACGCACAGTTGCAGCATCTGCTGCTAATCTTGCAGCTATTGCACCACTGAAAATAATATCTCGGTGTTAGGATGATGTGCATAGAAATTTACCAAACTTAGTGCTTTTCCTCCTATTGCCAAAATAGTAAGAGGTTTCACCTTGAGTTTTCAATATCATCAAACCATCCAATCTCCTGGTAAACAACTTTGCTAAATGTCAATGATCGAACACGCTGGACAAGCCTGCCACCGGCAACAGCAAAACAGTACATTTGTGTTGGTGCTACTAGGAGGCATGTAGCTGCCAAAACTACATACATAAGCGACCAGAAATTCGCATCTTTTCGAAGCTTATGTGGAGGTTCATATAAGCTACCAATAACACTTGAAAGCAAAAGACCAAAAACAGGAAATGTAACCCCATTAACAGCTGCTGCAATGGATCCCAGTATGAACATTGGAGCCTCTGGCTTGTTGAGAGATGCTAGACGTAAAACAGGAACATCTTTCCCATGATTCAACTGACCATCCTCCACATCTCCTGGAGTTTTAGACCAAACACTAATGATTGAGCCCTTCTTTGGCTTACTTTCCTCTACTTGAACATTTTCCTGGAAACCCACCCCTTCAAGCAAGGCAAATGAAAATGAAAAGGAGCGATGAATGCCACCAACTCCTGGTGACCCACTGCTTATAGACCGTCTAGGAGATGACCTCTTATTGCTAACCCTACCAATATCTTTGGAATCCTCCAAATGCATTTCCAGATCGTTTGCGGATTTATCATGCGATCGATGCACTTCTTGCGAACATATAAGCCGGGAGTATGCACCAGAAGGGTTCGTGATGAGCTGAGAGTGTGGACCTGACCATCACATTTTTCAGATTCATTAGTAGGTTGGAAGGAGGAATGAAGAGCCATTACACTAAACTCATCGCCAAAGGCCAGTTAAAATCAACGGGATGAAGAATGGGTAAGAACCATTTTACAAACCTCATAGCCAGACACATGTTAAAATCACTAGCACAAGGAACGGAGAATAAATATTTTAGTTATAATCAAGTGGATGCCTACAAGATTGTTTATTTCTTTGCTGTTCAGAAAGGTAAAAAATCTGAAGTACCGTTAAAATTTACCCTTTTCAACGATAGAACCATGCTGGACCACAGCAATCATATCAGCATTTCTAACGGTACTCAGACGATGGGAAACAATAACTATTGTCCTGTTTATCATAATTCTATCGAGAGCTTCTTGAACCACTCTTTCAGTCTTTGCATCCAGGGCGCTAGTAGCTTCATCGAGAAGTAGAATTCGGGGATCTCTTAAAATTGCTCTGGCAATTGCAATCCTTTGTTTTTGGCCTCCAGATATTTGGGTGCCATGCTCTCCAACCATTGTATCAAAACCCTGGAAATGGCAATCGTGAATATCAACATAAGTGAAATCCATGTGCAAGGAAATGAATCTCCACAATGAGGAAAGTTGAGAGTAGTCATTATTTATGTATATAAACCTGAGGCATCTTTCTTATAAATTCTGCCACATTAGCAAGCTCAGCAGCAGCTTGTATTTCCTCTAGTGTTGCCCCATCCTTACCAAATGCTAGATTCTCCTTAATAGTGGTTGCAAACAGGACAGGTTCCTGGCTTACAAGTCCAATTTGCTGCCTTAACCATTTAAGTTGAAATTGCTTGATATTGACACTGTCTATAAGCACTTCACCGGCCTGTGGATCATAGAATCTCTCTATAAGACTTATGACTGTGGACTTCCCACTTCCACTCTCCCCAACTAAAGCTGTAGTGGTACCTCTCGGTATTTCCAACGAGAACCCGGAAAATATTAGAACATCAAGCCGTGTTGGATAGCTGAAGTATACGTCTTTAAGCTCAATATCACCTTGAATATCCTCAAGGACCAATCCATTTTTATCATAGATATCAATCTCTGGCTTCCTATCAATTGTCTCAAACATTTTGTAAGCTGCAGCTTGTCCAGCTGCAAATGCCTTTATACATGGCGACGTCTGGCCCAGAGACCTGAAATCCAGCAACATATTTATCATTTTGCTCATATGAATCAACATGAATTTATCTCCTCGAGTAAGTGAAGAGGCATATAGTTGAATTTGTTTATGTAATTACAATTCTTCATTTGAGAATGCAGATTCAACTTACATGCCTCCAGTCAGAATTGCAAGTATGACATTGATCACTCTTCCGCAAGAATACCCTTCATTAATAATTAACCGTGATCCATACCAAAGAGCCAATGCATAGCTACAGAACATAATGAATTGGACAGACCCAACACCAAAACCAGATGCCAACCCTTGGTGAATAGCAGCCTTGTAAGCAATCTTAAGTGACTTATCATAGTCACCAACAGCTTTCTTCTCCCCAGTAAAAGAAACAACCTAAATGAAGTTTCTCCATAAGTAATATGAATAGATTATATGCAATACGACCTGTACCGATATGACGACATGAACCTCAATGAAAAATAAAGAAACATGACCTATGAGTTATGATAAGGCACGTATTGCCTTGTGGATCACATACTTACTGTCCTAATTGTACTGATTGTCTGCTCCACAACATTGCCTGCTTCTGCATCTGCTTGCTGGCCACGGCTGGATATCTTTGATATTATGATAGACATAACACCAGCCGTTACTACAACAAGAGGAATCATAGATAGCATCACCGGAGCAAGTTTCCATCCTTTGATGAAAGATACARCAAGACCTCCAAAGAATGTCGACATGAGCTGTGTGAACTTCCCAACCTGAGAAAACAATGGAAAACATAAATATATAATAAGGTAATTGTACAGTCTTCTCTGAAAAATACAAAATAGAACTGCTTCATTTTGATCCAATGCATAAAACATTTTGAGCTAACCGCGTGAATATCATACATCTAATTTTATACTGTAAAGAAATCCTATGCGTAGGTGTTTCCATTGCACAAAAAGTTTGATTTTCCCTTTAAGTTTCATTCAACATTCTACCTGCTAATAATGATCACTTCATGAGCCAAAGAGTGTCATCTTGGCTTGCACATCCTTTCAGAAAACATAGTTACCAAATTCAGAAATTCGGTAATTCGATTCCAATGCTCGATAGTTCGATTCGAATGCAAATAATTCTGGACAAATTCGATACGGTTCGTTAAGGTTGGCACGTGATGATGGGTTACTGAGAAAAGAAGAGGGTTTTTGGAGGGATAAGGCTAAAAGGCAGGCACAGGCACGGGTTCGCTCGGTAGTTGGATTGTCAGGTAGAAGAGGCCTTCCTTTTGCTTATCTGTTTCCCTCCTCTGCAGAAAAAGGATGGATCGCCAGGCGATCCTGGCCTGGTATTAAGGGGCTGGATTTTGTGCCCATTCATACCGGACCCGAGACTACGTATTTCCCATCATTCACAGTTTTACTTGACATTTTTAAATATACCAACAATTTATTTCCAGAAAACTCATTGATCATAAGATTTTTTTGTGAATGCAACTTATCCAATGATTGCTCTATAAAAAAATAGTATGTTATCGGTTTGTGAAGGCAGCTTATGGCCCATGGGATGATTGTTCTATAAAAAGCAGTCTCCTATCGGCATGCGAATTACAAAATGATGATTACACATGCGAGAAACTGATTAACCTTGATAATGTAAGAAAAATTCATTGATGCGGCTAAGCAAGGAGGTTGGCAGGTTCTTACTATAAAGAGACACCACTAACATACGTTTATTGAGGCCATGAAAGAGACACCACTAACATAAGTTTATTGAGGCCATGTACTGGATGGTTAGTTAGAGAAATATATTTTCATTGTGAATTTGTCTCAATTTTTGTTTTCATTTGATGTGTTGGAATATGTAACTTCCACTTATCTTAAGTGTTATCATATATGTGATTATAATGATTATTGGTCATTATTAGGTAGATTTGGTTTTAAGTAGAGACTATGTCCCTAGTCTTTGAGAAGTTGTTGGAATTAGTTGGATTTGAGAGATTCTCTCCAACTAGATGCTTCCTAGATTGGTGTGAACTTGAGATATTTTCTCAACTTGTAAATCAAGGTAGTTCTTCTGTCTTGAGACAAAGTTTCTTGTATTTATATGTACTCAATTTCATTGTTTAATAGAAAGCTCTCAGCACAATTTTGGTTTATGTAATAATGTCTATTATCACTATTCCATTTCCTTTCATGGTATTAGAGTTGGATTGGACTTGACTCCCTCATGGGAGAAACTAAGAAAATGGAACCCAATGAAATGGAAACCCAAAGGAGGTTAACGTAGGAGAGTAGAGTAGATAGTTTGAGTGAATTGCTGCTAAGTGTTTGTACTAGTGTGTTTGTCAATCAAATCCGTAGAGATATGAGCTCACTATGGAAAAAGGAGTTGCGACTGCAGTGGAAGGAGGAGTTTCCTATAATAGAGGCGTCATAGAGAGGAGATATGTCGCTTTGTTAAGAGAAGGCAAGCCTGAGGAGAATCTGTGGTTGGGAGAGCTCTACTTTCTCCTACCTCTCTCGACCCTCGAGTCCAAGCTGTCGGTCGAGAATTTGACGGCCTTAGCAGCGAAGTTGTACGCACCACCAGAAAGGAGGTGTCTAGGGGGGGAAGTGACAGATGAGTGCGGATTCGACTTACAATATGACTGGTGAGGGCGGTTGTTCGATGCTTGAGAAGAGTTGTGATTGGTGAGAGCTAGAAAGAGAAGCAACCACCTTTTGGAGAAAGATTGTTGCCAACCATGGCCTCCACAACTATAAAGAATGCTTCTAAAGAAGGATTTATTGTCGCCACTGAGGAATTTGTTACGAATTTTATTGAGACAAAGGTCGACGCAAAGCCGCCAGTAAGGGAAGAAGAGAAGATCGATGAAGGAGGAGTGTAGGTGATTTTTGAAGATCGATGAAGGAGTAGTTACGTGATGCAAACCCCCTCCACCTCTTGGGGTCCGCGCGACCTCTCATTTTAGGATCGTTCAAATTCGGAGCTGGATCAGCTCTCGTACCCCTGCTGAGCCCCCAAAATCTTACACAGGTCCTTTAATTCTTCGTGTAGGTTCCACAAAACCCGCAGGCTCTTTTCCCTAAGCCCCTTTACCTTTAAATCTCAATTTCGGGCCCTAGCCCCTTTGCTTCAGCCAGCTCCTCATGTGATCGTGGGCTATGACCAGGCGCTAACCCAAAAGGAGCTAATTTGAAACTCTGAGCACTTCAGGCTCTGGGGATCTCTGCCTTCACCACCTCCCTTTCCAATTCCGTCGAACGCCGAATTCGGCGAACGCCCGAACACCTACAAGATCAACGGTCCACAATCCTCAGAAAACTAACGACCGAGATCTTCTTCGCAACTCCAGTCTTCAAGAGTTTTGACCGCTCCAACACATAACCCTCGCGAAGTATCTAATGCCAAAATGGTTGATCGGACAACTCCTATTCCACCACCAGGTTGATGACTCTCCTCAGGTTCGCATCTCCAGGCTTCGGGGATTTTCAAAGCACCACACCTCCAATCCCCCAGAGTGTTGAACTGGCGAACCTCCGAAGGACCCCAGATCAACGGTCCTCCATCATTCAATGAACAACGACTCCAATCTACTTCAAAATCCCTGGCTTTGGGAGTTTCGACTAACTAACACTCACAACCTTCCGGAGTACTGAACTCTGAAGTGACGGAGTCCCAATCTGTTGCCACGTGTCCCTTTCCAACGAACGACTGTGATGAACTCTGGCCTTCGAGCCTTTGGGGGTCCTCATAACACTGCACCTTGCCTCCTCTGAAATTCGAACTAACGAAGGGGCAGATCCTTCATCCACATGTCCCCCCCTCAATCAACGGTCGAGATCTACTACGGGACTCCGACCTTCGAGAGTTCCCGACTGCTAACACACACAAACCTGTGGAGTGTCGAATCTCCAGAGTGATGAAGGCTCACTCCCGACGATCCACATGTCCATTGTGATCAACAACCGAGATTTACTCCAGTTCCCGTCCCTTCGGGAGTTCTCGGCTCACACTCAACCCAATTCATCCGGAGTGTTATACCTCCGGACCTTTGGATCTACTGACATGCATCCTCTCTGATGAACGGTCCAGATTCACTTCGGGTCCCCGGGACTTCAGGAACCTCGACTTCGAGCACTTCTCACTCTCTTCCTCCTAGACCATCGGACTTCCGAACTATCTGCAACCTTCTTACATGTGTCCTTGATGATGGATAATCCTGATTCACTTTTGACTTTGGGAGTCTTGTCCCCACTACACTTGAGTATGAAAAACCTTCGGACCTTCGAAGTCCGAAGGAATTCCAGGATTAAAACATGTTCTACTTACTTGGATCTAACGGCTCGTGATCCACACGCCCAGATCTAATGGTTGAGATCTATTCTCCTCATGTACGCTCTTCATCCAGTCTGGACTCTGATCCAACGGTCGAGATTTCTCCCGACAACAGATCCGACGATTGTTGTAGCTTCCTCCTCCTCGACTATCTGCACTCTTCCCTTCCGATGAAGGAAATTACTCGAGATTTAAAGGCTTGGTCTTTGATTCTTCTCCCGCGGGACCGAATGTTAGGCCTCGACTTGCGTTGCACCTCCTGAGCTTTGAACTTGAAATAACTTCTTTTTGCGCACACCTTGTGCTTCTCTTGCAATCTGGGACTTAGACTATTTTTGCCTTCTGCACTCCTTGCATAGGCCTTGTGCACACTTGTGCTATTCCTCCTCTGAGCTTGAAATTGCTTGGACTTCAAAGAGCTTAGTCCCTTTATTCTCTAAATGATTTATTTTTCTCTCACGACACTTTGTGCTCGTCCTCCCGAGCTTGTGGACTTTTGTAACGGTCCTCAGCGCACTCCTTGCACTAGATTCACCTCGAGTCTTGACTTTGAAGACTCACATGCTCACTCCTTGCACTCGCTCAATGCACCCCTTGCAGAGCCTCCTCCTCAGAGTGTTCAGTAACTCTGATGTGCTTTCACTTGCACAGTCTCCTCAAAGAACTCAAAACAGAGCTCTCGCGCACTCCTTGTGCTTACTCAATGCACTCCTTGTACTACTCCTTCTGAGCTTTATGACTTGTTCTGGTGTGCCCACTCGGCACGCTCTTCTCTAAACTTGAAACATAGTTCAAGTGCACTCCTTGCACTGGCTTCAAAGAGTTTTCCAACAACTCTGGTGTGCACTCCCTGCACAAGCCTAAGAGCCCAGAACACTTAGAAAACTACAGAGATAGCAGATTCTATCAATTCTTGCAAAGGAAGACATACATGCATCCATGGCATTCATAAACACACAGAAAACATTCATCATATTGATAAACACACAAAGATTTATATGCAGGAAAATCTGCTCTTTGTATTAAAATATGAATGTTAATTACAATGTGTACAAAGTTGGACTGCAACAGAGCCTTCAACTCTTCCTCCTCTCCTCTCTTATGCTCAGAATAATTCACACTCTCTTCCTAACTCTAATGAATTTTCAATACAAAGATATTTTTACAAAGGAGGGGCTTCTCGCTCCTTCCCTCCAGCTACCTACTCACATTAAATTACATTCAATAAACATCTAGTCTGAATCAGATCTAGATCCACCTAACTGACAACCAACGACTCTACCTATTACAATAACTCATTTTGTACAAAGACAGTGGCTCGGGTTTCCTTGAGCCTTCAATCTTAAGTTACATTGATTTTTTAAATAAAATCTCAAAATTTGAGAGCACTAGTGTGTCCTTCTTTGGGATCTGCTCCCTCCAAGTGTGTTGATGTGTTGTCCACTGACGCATTTGATGAGGTGGAGTGATTATACTGCATCATACTCCCACGCTGGCAAAAATCATGAGCTCATACTCATGGCTACCCTATTGTTGTTGTTGAAATCCTCCAGGGTCGCATACTTCACTTTGGAGGTGTCCATCTACTCCTATTCCTTTCTGTTGTTGTTGTCTTGTTGTTGTAGGTTCTTCTCTATTCCACCTCTCTCTGCTATTGGCTACCTTCTTTGTTGCTTCTAGAATCAATCTCCTTATCTCTTATATCTCCTTATCCGGGTAGTCCATTGGTTGGATCCTCTCTTGTAGTCTACTCTGTTGCTACATGTCCTCTTCATCAATCTCTAACTTGGCCTGTAGGATGCGTTGAGTCTACGCCATTTACCTTTCCTCCAGGTCCTCCAACTCTTCACACAGATCAACAAGATCCATGTTGTCTTCTCTCTCTCTCTCCGGTTGCAAGTTCCAATTTTGCAGTCATCTCCTGTTCATATCCTTTGCTGAAATTTTTGAGCAATTCTGTTGAATACTCTTCTTTCCTCCTCTGTTGGGAAGATTCTAATGTATGCTCTTTCTCTTCCATGCCAGTCTTTGTTGGTTTTCTTTCCTCTGCTGCACTTGTAGTACATAAATTGTTATATTTTAAAACATTTGGCACCATGGCCTCTTTCTCGGATGCTTGTTGCATCACCTCCTCACGTGCAACAATCGCACTAGCCTCTGTTGGGCTATTTAGAAGGAATATCCCAATTCCCCCAATCATCAGAATTCATTTCGGATCCTCCTCTGTCAGCACTCCTTGTTGATTTGAACTCACTTCTGAGTTCTCGAGACTTTCAGAAAGTCTCATTTTCTTTGCCTTGCCCACCTAGCAAGATGATATTTCTATTCTGGCCTCCTGGAAGTCTGCGAGATCTTCCACCAATCCCTTCTCATTTCCCTCTTAACAATATGCATTTGCATCTTTTCCCTCCTGACAGTCTATGAGATCTCTACTTGATCTCTCATCCTCATCACTAAGGGTTTCTCCAGTCTCTGGTTCACAAATGTAAACCACTTCCTCTTCTATGTCACTGAGGCCTTTAGCTTGACTCATCCACCTCCTCAATACTTGTCATTGCCTCTTGGAAAACAGCTGCTAGATAGGCCACTTTACTTTCTTCTTCAAAGGCCATTTATACCTCTAGCTTTTGTATGCTTCTTGCTACATCCTCAACATCAACTTGTCGATCTCTACTCTAATATCCTTGAGTTATTTATCCATCTGCTCTTTGATTACTTGCTTGCAGTCTCCTCTCTGACCGTGCTTCTGGCCTTCAGTAGCCATCTCCTTCTTTGTCTACCCTCCTGGAAAGTCTGTTGTCTGCTGCCTGCAAACAAAGTCTTGTTCTGATACCTTGATGGTATCAGACTAAAACTTTTCTCATGCCTACTACCTGTAAAAAAAAAGCAGGCTTTGATACCATCTGATGGTATCAGAAAAAAACTTTTCTCATCTCTGATACCACTTGGTGCAAACCCCCTCCCACTCCTGTGGTCCGTGCGACCTCCAAGTCTAGGATCGTTCAAATTCAGAGCTGGATCGGCTCTCGGGCCCCTGCGGAGCCCCCAAAATCTTACACATGTCCTTTACTTCTTCCCACAGGTTCCACAAAACCCACGGGCTCTTTCCCCTAAGCCCCTTTACCTTTAAATGCAATTTCGGGCCCTAGCCCCTTTGCTTCGGCCAACTCCTCATGTGACCGTGGGCTATGAACAGGCGCTAATTTGGAACTCCGACCACTTTGGGCTCTTGGGCTCTCTGCCTTCACCACCTCCCTTTCCAATTATGTCGAACGTCGAATTTGGCAAACACCCGAACACCTGCAGGATCAACAGTCCACAATCCTCAGCAAACTAACGGCTGAGATGTTCTTCGCAACTTCGGTCTTCAGGAGTTCTGACCACTCCAACACACAACACTCACGAAGTGTCGAATGCCAAAATGGTTGATCGGATTGCTCCTATTCCACCACCAGATCGACGAATCTCCCCAGCTTCGAGCTTCGGGGCTATTCCAAGTACCACACCTCCAATCCTCTGGAATGTCGAACTGGCGAACCTATGAAGGACCCCAGATCAACGTTCCTTCGTCATTCAATGACCAATGACTTCGATCTTCTTCGGAATCCCGAGCTTCGGGAGTTCCCACTAACTAACGCTCACAACCTTCCGAAGTACCAAACTCCGAAGTGACGGAGTCCCAATCTGTTGCCACATGTCCCTTTCCAATGGACGCCTGTGATGACCTCTGACCTTCGGTAGTCCTCACAGCACTACACCCTGCCTCCTCTGAACTTCGAACTAACGAAGGGGCATATCCTTCATCCACGTGTCCCCCCCTCGATCAATGGTCGATATCTACTATGGGACTCCAGCCTTTGGGAGTTCCCGACTACTAACACGCACAAACCTCCAGAGTTTTGAATCTTCAAAGTGATGAAGGCTCACTCCCGATGATCCACGTGTGCACTGTGATCAACAACCGAGATTTACTCTAATTCCCGGCCCTTCAAGAGTTCTCATCTCACACTCAACCTAATTCCTCTGGAGTGCTACACCTCCAGACCTATGGATCTACTAACATGCGTCCTCTCCAATGAATGGTCTAGATTTACTTCAAGTCTCGGGGACTTCAACCTCAACTTTGAGCACTTCTCTCTCTCTTCCTCCTAAACCGTCGAACTTTCTAACTGTCTACAACCTTCTGACACGTGTCCTTGTTGATGGATGGTCCCGATTCACTTCAGACTTCGGGACTTCGGGAGTCTCGTCCACACTGCACTTGAGTATGAAAAACCTCCGGACCTCTGGATCCTGTAAGTCCAAAGGACTTACAGGATTAAAACACACGCTACTTACGTGGATCTGATGTCTCATGATCCACGTGCCCAGATCTAATGGCTGAGATCTATTCTCCTTCTGTACACTCTTCCTCCAGTCTGGACTCTGATCCAACGGTCCAGATTTCTCCTGACATCAGATCCGACGACTGTTGTAGATTCCTCCTCTTCGGTTGTCTGTGCTCTTCCCTTCTGATGAAGGAAATTACTCGAGCTTTCAAGGATTGGTCTTTGATTCTTCTCCTGCAGGACCGACTGTTGGGCCTCAGTTTGAACTGCACCTCCTGATATTTGAACTTGAAATAAGTTATTTTTGCACACACCTTGTGCTTCTCTTCCAGTCTGGTACTTACACTATTTTTTCCTTCTGCACTCCTTGCATAGGCCTTGCGCACACTTACGTTATTCTTCCTCTGAGCTTGAAATTTCTTGGACTTCAAAGGGTTCAGTCCCTTTGTTCTCTAAATGATTTATTGTGCCCTCCTAGCACTCTATGCTCGTCCTCCTGAGCTTGTGGACTTTTATAATGGTCCTCAGTGCACTCCTCACACTGGCTTCACCTCGAGTCTTGACTTTGAAGACTCACCTACGCACTCATTGCGCTCACTCTATGCACCCCTTGCAAAGCCTCCTCCTCATAGTGTTCAGTAACTCTGGTGTGCTTTCACTTGCACAGTCTCCTCACAAAACTTAAAACAAAGCTCTCACGCACTCCTTGCGCCTGCTCGATGCACTCCTTGCAAAGCCTTCTCCTCGGAGTATTCAGTAACTCTAGCATGCACTCCTTGCACTACTCCTTCCAAGCTTTATGACTTGTTCTAGTGTGCCCACCTGGCACGCTCTTCTCTAAAATTGAAATAGAGTTCAAGTGCACTCCTTGCACTGGCTTCATAGAGCTTTCCAACAAATATGGTGTGCACTCCTTGCACAAGCCTAAGAGACCAGAACACTCAGAAAACTACATAGATTGGGGATTATATCAATTCCTACAGAGGAAAACATACATGCATCCATGGCATTCATAAACACACTTAAAACATTCAGAAACAAATATTCACCATACTGATAAACACACAGAGATTTATATGCAAGAAAATCTTCTCTTTGTATTAAAATATGAATGTTAATTACAATGTGTACAAAGTTGGACTGCAACGGAGTCTTCAACTCTTCCTCCTCTCCTCTCTTCTACTCAGACTAATTCACACTCTCCTCCTAACTCTAATGAATTTTTGATACAAAGATATTTTTACATAGGAGGGGCTTCTCGTGCCTTCTCTCCAGCTACCTACTCACATTAAATTACATTGAATAAACATCTAGTCCGAATTGGATCTAGATCCACCTAAATGTCGGCCATTAAAGGCGACTCTACCTATTACAATAACTCGGCATGTACAAAGACAATGGCTCGTCTTTCCTTGAGCCTTCAATTTTAAATTACATTGAATTTTTAAATAAAAGCTCAAATTTTAGAGGACTGGCACATCCTTCTTTGGGATACGCTCCCTCCAAGTGCGTTGATGCGCTATCCACTAATGCATTTGATGAGGTGGAGCGATGCTCTTGCATCGTTACGGGAACTCCATTTGTTGTCATTGAACCCTTGTTGAAGGCATTAAACAAAGTAAGAAACAAATTGAACAACAGAAATGGAAGACCCTCATTGATAGAGAATGGGGAGCCACGTGCCAGTATGGATGAGAGGTGCTTGGATCGCAAAAGTTAAGACATATTTCTTCTCGCAAGTTGTAGACTTGAAAATGGTATGATTAATGCTAATCCAATAGTTTATACACATAGAAATTGCTGCAAGTTTGTAGGATTTCTTTTGGAGAAGAAGAAAATGAAATGTGAATTCGGAGGCATGCGTGAACTCCACTCGTCTTTCCCACAAGCCAAGGATGGTGAGAGTAGAGAGAGAGGATGCAGTGTGAGAATTTACATGGATACTGTCGCTAATAGAAACCTTCGTCACACCAAATTCAATGTAACTTACATGGATATGGAAAGCACAGGGATAGCACTGGTTTGCTAGAGCCAGAGGAAGCATTCAAGGCCTAGGAACAAGAATGGTCTTCTTTGTATCTAGATGGCGATCCTTCGAAAAAGATTCTTGAAGAGAGGAGTTTGAATCAAGTGCCATGTCGTATAATGTTATGATTGATGGGATCTGCAAGACATGGTAGACTAGAGGGGATTTGAACCGACCACGTGAAGAAACATGAAGGAGAAGGAAATTGGAGAAGCCTAGATCCAAGCTTCAAAATAAAGAGATCAGCGAGGTTGTAGCATTGATCGAGAATCCATCAATGTCGATTGTGGAAATATTTGGCCATGTTAAAATTAAATATGTCCTTTGAATTTAATTGAAGTTTGTGAAGAGAAACATGTTTAGCCTCATCAACTCAATGTGTGATACATTGTTACATTTGACGAATATGACAATTGCTTGTGAAAGTGTGGAAACTCCAAAGAAGTACGAGTAATTTTTTTGGAACTAGAAGCATTTACATTGAGCATAGCTAACTCAATATGAATGTAGTGGTTTTGTTATAATTAGCTACTCTAACAAATAGCAACAAATCTCAGGTGAATCCAAGACAATGAATTGACAATGACACTGAAGCTCCAAAGGTCAAAGACGCAGATGAAGACTCCAAACATGTGAACAACTACAAAGAATGAAGACGATATTATCTCTGGATGAGTTGGAATGGTAAGCACGAATGACAAAGATGTTTATAGCGGCAACAAAGGTGAGATGATTGGTTGATAACACTAGAAGTCATGCTAAGCAGCGAAAATCAAATGATTGCGGACAAACAAGGTAAATTGTGTGAATTGTGTTGAATAAAACAAACTCATGACCATATGTTAATGTGAGTCACACATTGTTTTATAGTAAGTCTATGATGTAATGTTTATGGATTCAATGTGTTGGTCCTTGAAATGTTTGAGCTTGTACCCGGTATCTCCATGGGATGGAGTATGTAATGTATGTACATGTATCTATATAACTTGTAAATGGCATAATCGTTGTAAGACCTTATATGGTATGCATATCCTTTTGTCATGTATCCCTATTGATTTGTAGTTAACACTTGTAGGAGTGAGTCATGTCACGGGTCGGTTGAATGCTCTATGAGTGAACCCTGGGAGGTGCCTAGAAACCATGAGTTTTACATTTAGGGGGAGTTCATCAAGAGGTTGAATGAACCATGTATCTGAAGGACATCCTATTTACCAGCGGTTGTAGCAGTTAGGTACCCATGTAATCTAGTGGATGGTTATTTCTTTATATGGATTTTGACAGTTTGGTGATGCTTGATCGAGGTACGAAGAGAAAGTACTAGGTTGTATTGGATATAGGCTTTTTTGATTAGGAGGTGCTTCGATTCAAAGGACGATGATTAAAACCTTATGTGACAAAAGTTAAGACAAGTAGTCGTTAAGGGGAATGTTGGAATATGTAACTCACACTTATCTTAAGTGTGATCATATATGTGATTATAATGATTATTGGTCATTATTAGGTAGATTTGGTTTCTACTTGGAGAGTCTATTCCTAGTCTTTGGGAAGTTGTTGGAACTAGTTGGATTTGAGAGATTCTCTCCAACTAGATGCTTCCTAGATTGGTGTGAGGTTGAAATATTTTCTCAACAGGTGAATCAAAATAGTTCTTCTATCTTAACACAAACTTTCTTGTATTTACCACAATTTTGGTTTATGTAATAATGTCTACTCTCACTCTCCCATTTTCTTTCATGATGGACTATTTTTTTCATTTGATGGACAATCTGATGTCATACCAATGAACATTCTAGTTTGAAATATTTTGCAGTGTTATTGCTTAAAATAATTTGATTGATTGAGTAGCAGTTATTGATTGACCTTTTCTCCTATAGCCTCTTGAATTAGTATAGTGTCCCTTGACATCCTTCCAATAACTTCCCCTGTTGATGTCTCTTGGTCGAAAAATGCAATATCTTGCCTTAGTATAGATTTTAAGTAGACACTCCTGATACGAGCAGTCTGCCTTTCACCTGTGCACATCCAAAAAACCACCTCTGCCAGGCAAAATGTATTTAGCTGGATCATAAAGTATCACAATTTACAAAAAAAATTTAAATCCAAAATGTATTCAGCTGGATCTTGAAGTATCACAATTTACAAGAAAATTTAAAGGTGTTTTGAATTGACACTTATTTAATTGACTTGTTATAATGGGAATTGAAAAACAAGAAGTGAAAGTGGAAGGTTCTCACGGAAGAAAGATGCAACTGCCACAACGGCACCGAGATAAACAAACTGCAAAGCTACCTGAAGCACAACCCAAACAACAAAAAGAACAAGTACAAAATTAAAAGTAAATTTACTCGTATGGATCTCTCCAGCTTAGTTATTTAAAACAATGACCAATTAAAAACTCAAAAAATAAAGTAGAGACCAAATAAATTCACTCCTAAAATCTACTTTTGAAATGATAAGGTATCAGGACTGGTCATTTTGAGATGCATTTTACTAGCAATGTTGCAACTGAGCAATCACTTTACACATTCTATTCATAGCAATCTGTAGGAAAGCTTTCTTATGGTCACTTTGCACAGGAAATTCAATTAAGCTAAGAGTTGAATGGACTTCAAACTGCATCCTGATAAGAAGAAATTTATGACACAATAGATAAAATTCTATTATACCTAAAGTATCCCCACAACCTATTTTAAAATCTCAAATTAACATATAGACTAAGTGTCCCTGACGAAGAATTAATGAGAGTTTTATAGTGTTTGCTATGACTGGCGAAACTGCGAGCATACCTGAAGATGCTGCAAATGTTATACTATATGATTCAAGATAAAATTGTGCAGTACCTAAAGTATTTCCATAAACTATTTTAAAATTTTGATGTGACATATTCTTTCAAATATACTTTATTTGATATGCAATAATATATAGAGTGAACTTTGAACTGTCCCTGATTAAGCGACAAATAAGAGTTTTATATTGTTTGTTATTACTAGAATTAGAGAAGAGTTTTATATTGTTTGTTATTACTCGAATCAAATAAGAGTTTTACATTGTTTGTTGTGACTGGCGATATTTTTAACTGCGAGCATCCTTGAAGATGCTTCAAATGTTATAAATATATTCAAGGGTGGAGTTCCAGCGTGGTCATGTTACTGTAAAACATAAATGAGCTATAATTACTATGAGAAAACATGATATTATATTTGGTCATTCCATTAATTCCAGTTTAGAAATTAATGGTTTCCCCCACTCACCAACCTAAGTTTCCATTGCAGTTTGTCTCAGCCTAGCCCTTCAATGCGGTTTGAAACAAGTAAACGATCAAATTTACATGTAAATTTACAAATCTGAAATTTTGTTGATAGTCAAAATGGCATGTTGTAAGTTTGAGTGGGGACACACACATCAGCTATTGTGGTCTTCTAGAATCATCCACTCCCTTAATAACAGACTGGCTTGCCTGGAAACCTAGTAATGGGAAAGACATCAGAATTGGGGCTGATCCAATAGTTGGAGCTCACAGTTACTTTAAATTGTCTAGGAATCTAATACACACTCTGAAGTTACTAGGTATAGAATTCCTAGCACAAGCAAGGAATATGGATTTGGATGAACTGAGTCATACTTTGAGTCTCTAGGATTGGATGGGGAAATGTCAGAGGAATGGAAAAACTATCTAAAGGGGTTAGTTGGCTCACTAAGGGGGGACAAGTTAATGCAAAGCAGGCCTATGAAGTCCAATTGTTGGAGGAGGAGGTACAACCAACTTTTTGGTATTCTGAAAAGAGGATTTATTGGTCCTAGTAAATGTGTGCTATGTGGTCTTAAAGAAGAAAATGTAAAGCGTCTATTTGTTGAATGTAACTTTACACGGAGATTTGGTTTCATATTCAAATGGAATTAAATTGTAAAGGTAACTGGGAAGGAGGACAGGCTGCAAAATGTTTATTAAACTAGATAAAGCAGGAGGATAATGTTAAAGAATTACCTTGTTATTTATGCTAGGAAATATGGTAACATAGGAACTTGGTTATATTTGAAGAATGTTTTCCAAATAGGGTCAGAGTTTGAAATAACATATTACAAGATATGGGAGATACAAAATGTTCTTTTGTTGCAAAGGACAGTAGGATTGACAGGCCTCCTTTATTGGATTGGGATATGACAGTGGGGTTCTTTGATGGTGCTTCACAAGATAGAGGTTCTAAATGTGGGGTTGGAGCAGTGATTAAATGTCCATTAATAGGCACTTTTAGGTTGAAGATGAACTGTGGTCGGGGTACCAATACAAAGGTAGAACTTCTTGCTTTGTGGTGCATTCTTTACTTTGCCTTCTTTAAAAAGATAAATAGATTATAGCTAGTAAGTGATTCAAAAATGATCATAGACTGGTTTACTAATGATAATGATCTCTAGGTGATATCTCTTCAGCCTTGGATGTCTAGAATTCGAGAGTTGAGCGGGAGATTTATACAATTAAAAGCTCAACATATTTACAGGTCATATAACAAGGAATCTAATCTATTGTCGAAATAATCCTTTCTTCTAGACGAGGATGGGATATATTATGCAGAAGGGAATGATGGAAATACATCAAATTTTGTAAGATTGAATGTATAGAACAACTTTTGCAATAGTGTATGGGGAGCTGTAAATGAAATATTTTTTGTTTCTTGATTTGGGTTTACAAAAACTAAGGAGAAATACTTTTGCCTATGTATGAAAGGCAGTTATATATTTGTAATGTTAGGATGAGCATAGTTATAAGGCTCACTGAATAAAAGGATAGGGAGTTAGACCTCTGCTGGCAGTCTTTGTATGAGATTTTGTAACATAATACTTGACTTCTGTTGGCAGTCCTGATATATGAGATTTTTTAACAGAATTCCTTAATTCTGTTTGGCAGTCTTGATGTAAGAGATTTGTAATAGAACTATTATATTCATTAATATAAGTTTTTTTCTTATTGAAAAAAATTAAAAAGATAATATTATATGCAAAACACTTTACAATTATAGATGATATTATATGTAACTCACTTTACAATTATATAAATTTAAAAGTTATTAAATTGTAACGTATTTTTCTATTTTGAACCAAGGTTCGAGTGGGTTGTCATGTAAAGGTGCAATCCAACTAATGCATTTAGTCAAACAATTCACATGTAAGCCAATGGAGCCTTTGAGGATAGAGTTACATCCCCTTTTGTTGGAATAGCGAGAGGGGGAAGGTGATGAGACAATATTGGGCACGGATTGATATGGGAGGAATGAAATTTATGGGATAGAACCCACCCATACCAACAAAAACTAGGTATGTATGGGAAAAAAACTCCAATCTTCTTCAGGGTATCCACTAATTCTTTGCTTTTCAAGGCTTATGAGAGAGGAAACCACTAGTGAACCCAATTATCCTAATCCAAGCTCATTGTGGATTTGTCTAGATAGGTTGACAAACCTTCTAGGGTATGATCAAAATGGATTCACAAGATCTAGCTCAAATATGGAGGTTTAAACTCTTATCGACAAATTCAATGGGGTAACCCTTCCCAGTTGGGTGATGACTAGTTGAACGATGTGTTTTAATTAGGAATTCTTAATTTTAGAGGAATAATGATCTTTTTTTCCATATTGGTCACCCATCTTCTTCCCCATTGATGATTTAATGGTGCACATATTGGTAAGGCTCAGGCTCCCTGCTTAAGTTTCAAGAACTCATAGTAAAGATATGTTCGAAAACACATGTATTCCAACAAAGGATGAAAATCTTCAATAACCACTTAGACAACCAAATCAAAGATCAACACACCGATGTTTTGACATGGTAAAACTCCTATGGGGAAACATCCATGGCCCCAAACAATATAGACACTTGGAGAAAATTATTAATGAAAAAGAAAAAGATTACAAAGAGATTTACAAGAGAGTTTCTCACAATCAATCATCAGCAAATGACCCTTCGTGCTCTTTAAATAGAGATTATGGACCAATCGAGTGTTAATCCATGGATCAATGTAGTTGTTAATATCAAGGAGAATATGAACCATCGGATCATTCTATGTTGGGAACACATTGTGACCATCAGATTTCCTAAATACAAATGCATATTAATGCATACTAAAAAAACACACTAAGAAACACACTTTTACCTAATGACACATTAGACCAAGTTGATCTTAACTAACTCCTAAGTGTCTAAATATCCTAACATATCCCCTTAAGAACAACTTGGGATAAGATTGAAGGATTTACAAAGGTGACTCAATAGGAGAAGCAAGGAGGCATTAGAGCCTATCCCCCTTTAATGACAACTTCTTGAACTCCTAACATAGATCGAAGTTTGGAAAACTTCGCTTCTATAAGAGACTTTGTGAAAATGTTTTCAACTTGATATTCTGTAGGGAAAAAGAACATTTCAATAACTTGATCATGAATGAGCTTTTTGATGAAGTGCATGTGTAGTTCGTAGTGTTTGTTGCGATGATGTTGAAATGGGTCTTTGGCAAGCTTGATGGTACTCTGATTGTCGCACCAAATGCTGGTCAGATGTTGTTGTTGTAATCCAAACTTTGGAAGGATCTGTCGAAGCCACAAGGCTTCCTGATCCGGATTATTTTCAGAACGAAATGAAAACAGAGATATTACAATGAAACACTCGTGAAAAATTCCAGAAACAGAGAAATACAATAATACTTGATTTCTATTAATGAAAGAATTGTAAAGAGACTGTAAAAATATAGAGTGCAAGACTCGTTAGAATGGTGGCAGCTTTATCTATGAGAAGAGATGTGACGGCTATGCTCATTCACAAGAAGATGATTACAATGAGGCTCTGAAGGCCTTTTTATGTTAAACAGGAATGCCAAAACCCTAGACATCCAAAAACCTAACCCTAGGAGATGAAACGCCAAAAGTCATGTGGGCCCCGTTTGGGTAAGTTAGTACATTAACTTCTCGGGGTCGTAACTTTTGCATACGATCTTTGTTTTAGGCGAGTGATAGCCCGTTGGAAAGGTATTTTAGAGAACTACGCATTATGTCATCAAACTCTGACTTTATCTATAGTTTGACTATGGCACGCCAAAATAACATTGTTTAGGGCCCCAAAACGGCCCTGGAAGTACAACAAGATGTGCTGACATGAAAACATACAAAATAAGCCAGTTGGATTAGGTGGGAGACCACCAATATCCACATGAAATATTTGTAGGGATTCAGACAGCCCCAGAAGTGTAGAACCCACAATTACAAAGAAGTACAAAAGAACGTGGTGAACTAAAAACTGACAAGAGGAGCCAGTTGGAACAGGTGGGTGGCCACCAAGATCCAACTAGATCAAACTTCCCACCTTAGGAAACAATTGTCTCCATTCCGTTGAGTTCTGAGGGAAGAGGGGAAAGTATTTTCAGAATCTAAATCTTGGTGAGATGTGTGCTTTGTTGGAGAAGTTGTGTTGCTTGGTCTGTGGAAAACTGTCACAAACCGGTTGTTGACGGGGTTGAATATGCTCCACCGACCTGTTGTCTCTGGGTTTGACGAGTCATTGTGTAGGCACCATTGTAGGTGAAGAAACGATATCTTCTTTCTCTTTGACAATATGTTTTTGTTGGATAGAAGGTGTTGAGGCTGCAATGGTTGTAGCAGTCTTTTGTGCATCCTTTGAACATACTGTGAAGAGAATGAATTTTGCAGTATGAGAGATTACCTTGCGGCATTGTTTTGGTGGAGCAATAGTCGGAACTACCGTTGGTATCCTATAGAGATGACCTCCCGGAGTAATAATGACACTACAGGGTCTAGACTCATAAACAACACGACGTCTCCACATATATGGTTGGCCCAAAACAACATCACAGACATCAAGAGGGGAAACATCACACACTATCGGATCCTTGAAGGGTTGGATGCCATAGGACAGGTGGCACTGTTAGCTGACATGAAGATCTCATCCCTGGTGAAGCCACCCGATGTTGTATAGATGCAGGTGTGGTTATCGACAACCCCAATTTTTTGATGGCCTTAGCTGAGATTAGGTTCTTTTGGTTGTTGTTATCAACAATGAAATGCAACGGGGTCCCCTTCACCCACATCTGTGAATGGAAGAGGCACTCCCCCTCTTCAGGATCCACTTATTCTTCTGGTTGAATTATTGTGGTCGCGACAGTAGCAGTGGGGTCTGCGTCGATGATCTATCTGTTTTCAATATTTTATGGATTGGATTCTGAATCAGGGTTCGGCTCTATGTCTTTGACCTTGGCCACCAATGACTGTTTCGAGCGACATTCATCGATGTTGTGCCAGGGGATTTTGTGGAAGTCACACCACTTCCCAGTGTCATTCTTTGTCTTTTCTTTACCCTTCTTGTCCTGTGTCTTGGATTATTTGTCTGGAGACTATTGGTTAGGGCCGTCCTTACCATGCTTTGGTTGTTGCAGATTTGTAGACCTAAATTCCCATTTGTTTTGGTGCCTAAATTTCTACTCAATTTTGAAAGCATATCCATAGGCAGCTCCCAATGATGAGATGTTTAGGAAATCCATTTCAGTTTGGATGTACCTATGCAGAGCCCCACGGTATTTCAGAACCAAATGTTGTTTAGAGTCTTTGATACCCAGCTTGGTGCGCAAGGTATGGAAAGTATTTGTGAACTCTGGCATTGTTTGGCTCTTCTCTTGTTGTAGTGTGGTCCATCTCATCTACTGGTCTTCATAGTTATCAACAAGGTAGTATTGTTCCTTGACCACATCCACAAAAAAATACCAAGTGGGCTCGGCCCCATATATTCCATATTCCTCTATGGAACTTTGCTTCCAGTAAGTTTCCCACCAATGTTTGACATGGGGGAGAGCCTTGAGGAGTGTGAAGGTGATCTTTTCCCTGTCGGAAAAATTTTGAACAGAGAAATAACCTTCTAATAGATTTAACCATTTTTTTAGGGCATCCGCATCTATGTGACCTTCAAATACAAGAACATCAAAATTAACTTGTACCTTGAAGGGAGAGGTTCCTCCAAAATGGTTGCTTATGTGCATGTTGTTGTTAGCAGGCGTTGAAGGATGTGTGCAAAATTCTCCATCATTTCGTCCCTTTGTCGTGCGAGAGCTTGCTCAAGCAACATGTTAACAGAATCTTTTGCTTCGTCGTTTTTCTTTTCTGTTGCCATTGAGGGTTTCTTGGGCGCACGAGAGTGATTATCCTCAAGAGAGACAAGCTTGAGACCCAACTGGCTATACTCAAACCTCGTTCAGGGACATGTGCTGAAAAACGATCAAGAGAAGCTTGCTTTGATACCATTGATCTGGATTATTTTCAGAATGAAATGAAAATAGAGATATTACAATGAAACACTCATGAAAATTGCGAGAAACAAAGAAATACAACAATACTTGATTTCTATTAATGAAAGAATTGTAAAGAGACAGTAAAAATACAGAGTGCAAGACTCGCTAGAATGGTGGAAGCTTTATCTCTGAGAAGAGATGTGACGGCTACACTCATTCACAAGAAGATGATTACAATGACGCTCTAAAGGCCTTTTTATGTTAAATAGGAATGTCATAATGCTAGACATCCAAAAACCTAACCCTAGGAGATGAAACGCCAAAATTCATGTGGGCCCCGTTTGGGTAAGTTAGTACATTAACTTCCTTGGGTCGTAACTGTTGCATACGATCTCTATTTTAGGCGCGTGATATCTCGTTGGAAAGGTCTTTTAGAGAAATACTCATTATGTCATCAAATTCTGACTCCGTCTACAGTTTGATAGTGGAACGCCAAAACAACATTGTTTAGGGCCCCAAAACAACCATGGAACTACAACAAGATGTGTTGACATGAAAACATACAAAATAATCCAGTTGGATTAGGTGGGAGGCCACCAGTGTCCACCTGGAAGATGTGTAGGGATTCAGAAAGCCCCAGAAGTGTAAAACCCACAATTAAAAATAACTACAGAAGAACATTTTGAACTAAAACTGATAAGAGGAGCCAATTAGAATAGGTAAGTGGCCACCAAGATCCACCTAGATCACTTCCTGACTTGGATTAATCATTGCTCAGTACTCTACTTCTTATGAAGAAAGAGCAATAGATTGTTGTTTATCATAGGCCCAAGTGACAAGTCCTGAACCAAGGCTGAAAATATAACCTAGAGTAGAGTTTCGATCATCGGGATCGTCGACCCAATCTGAATCAATGAAACCAACCAATAAAGGAGTCCGCTCTGAACTGTAATGTATCATGAACTGAATTGTACCTCGTACATACCGAAGTGTTATTTTGGTTTCTTTCTAATGGATTTCATGGGGTGTTTGCATATACCAAGCAACAATACCAACAACAAAGGAAAGATCGATATGGGTATGAGTCAAGTACAAGAGGCTACCAACTAACAGATGGTACAAAGTGGCATAAACTTTAGGAGAAGTACAGGTGGCAGCAAGTTCGACTCCAGAATGGAAGGGAAAAGGGGTTGGTTTACAATATTCCATGTGAAAGTGGCGAAGAAGGTCACAAGCATACTTAGAATGGGAAAGAAAAATCCCTTCCTTGGTTTGCAAAACTTGGAGGCCAAGGAAATAGTGCAAAAAGCCTAAGTATGTCATTTCAAATTTCTTCTTAAGGTTGGTTTTCACATGGTTTAAAAATTTTGGGTCACTATTAGTGAGGATAAGGTCATCAACATAAAGAACAAGGATTATGAAATGGATTCCTACTTTATTGGTATAGACATTAGGATCATAATAACATCTAAAAAAGCCGGTGTCAAAAAGAAAGTTTTCCATTTTGGCATACCAAGCTCAAGGAGCTTTCTTAAGACCATAAAGAGATTTTTTAAGGTGAGAAACAAGGCTAGAGTCATTGTGAACATAGCCAAGAGGTTGTTCCATGTAGATTTTTTCTTGCAAATCCCCATGCAAGAAGACAGATTTGACATCCATCTGATGGACCTCCCATCTATATGAGGCAACAAGGGAAAGAACAAGGTCGATGGTATTCATTTTGGCTACAAGGGAAAAGGTTTCATTATAGTCAATTCCTTCAACTTGGAAAAATCGTTTGGCAACTAACTGAGCCTTGTGTATTTCAACACTTCCATCTGACGCATACGTAGTTTTGTAAACCCATTTACATATGACATTTTTTCTTCCTTTCGGAAGATGTACAAGATCCCAAGTATTGTTTGTCATTAAAGAACGATACTCTCCATTCATTATTGTATCCCAATATGGATGACGTGAAGCTTCTACAAATGTCTCTAGATCACGAGTCTCTGAAACTTGAGCCAAAAGAGAAGAGGCTCATTGGAATTGTGAACATGTCTGATGTTGATCCGAAGGATCACCGGCAATATCACCAGTTGCTTCTCGTGTTGAATGGACCCATCTAGGAAGCAGTGGTGTTGGTGCATGTGCAAGTTCAATGGACTCATCTCAAGGAAGGTGAGTAGGTGGAGGTGGATTTTCATCATCATTGTCATCATCTGAAGAAGAAGAAGAAGAAACCAGAATATGAACAGTAGATGGCACAAACGTCGAAGATGGATCGCAAGCCGAAGAAGGAAGAAACGTCGAATTAGGATCGCAAGCCAAGATATTTTCATCAAATTTAACATCTATTCTAATAATAATTTCATTACAATGTGGTTGAAAAAGTTTGTAACCTTTGACATCTTCAAAATAACCAACAAATATACACTTCTAACTTTTAGGTTGCAACACTTTCATTTTCTCATCAGGAATGTGAGCCCATGCTACACTGCCAAATACACGGAAGTGACTTACATCTGGCTTAAGTTTATTCCATGATTCTTCTAGTGATATATTTTTAGGAGTCTTTGTGGGAGTGTGATTTACTATGTAATTTGCACAGTTAATGGCTTCCTCCCAATACTTTAGACTTAATCCCTTAGATTGGATCATACAATTAGCCAGTTCTTTTAAAGTGCGGTTCTTTCTCTCAGTAACATCATTTTGTTGTGGTGTATATGGAACAGTGTGTTGCATTTGGATTCCCTGTACAATGCAGTAACTTGTAAAATTATTTTTCACATATTTGTCTCCATTATATGTTCTTAACCTTTGAAGTTGATGTCCAAATTGTTTTTCTACAAGGGCCTTGTAGGCCAAAAACTTCTCAAAAAATTTGCTCTTAAGTTTTAGGAAGTAAATCCAAGTGTGTCTTGAAAAGTAATCAATGAAAGTTAAGAAATACTTGCACCTAGAAAAATAAGGAGAAGAAAGTGGACCACACAAGTCACTGTGAACAAGTTGCAAAGGGGTCGAGGCATGCCAAGAGGCACATTTGGAAAAATTGTCCCAATGATGTTTTTTTAGAACACAACTGACACAAACACCATCTCTGCATGAAACAAGAGGAAGACCAGTCACCATTTGTTGATTACATAGTTGATGCAATGGTGATAGTTTAGATGACTAAACCGCTCATGCTAAAGTTTGTTCAAGTCATCGCTATAAGCAACAAAAACTGATAGAAAATATGATGACCCAAAGTTGTCAAACTTGTAAGCAAAGGATCACTCGAAGAATCCATATTAAATATGCAGATAATATGGATTTAAAAAATAAAACCAATGGTCTGTATTGAAAGATATCGAAAAATCACGTTGTTTAAAAAAAATGACACTGAAAACAGACTTTGAATGTGAAAGTTATGCATTTTTGAAAAAAAAAACATAAATGGTAACCAAAGAGCCACGTGGCAAGTAGAAGTTGGTCCATATGGTGATACTCCTCCTAACTGTGCCTATAAGCTCACTTTTAAATAATTTACTTATGAAGTGTTTCACTTGTATAGAAGAAGTGAAAATCACTTTTACAATGAAGTTACTTTATAAAATAAAGTTGCATGCAAAAAATATTTGAAGTTATTTAATAGTGATTCACTTTTATAACTTAAGTGAAATGCACTTTACAATCAATACATGAACTTCTTCAAAAAAGGTAACAAAAGAGAGACTTGAACTCAAGGCTTCTTACCAAGTAAAGTAATTTTTAACCAAGTGAGTTAGTACAAAACATAATATATTGTTTAGAAGGAGGATTGTTGTTGTTGTTGTTGTGGTAGTGGTGGTGGAAGACGGGCTTGGAAAGCATGCTCATAAAAAACCCTTTTCACACAAGAAATTTTTTTTGTTTCTCAATGGAAACAAGGGTTAGATCTCGGTTTGCTTGCCCAGAAAATGCAAATTTCTCTCTATTTCTAATTTACTGAGATCGCACAGAGCGCACAGTAAAGAGCATATTTAGACAAGAAAATCCTTTCCTATATGTTTTTTATTTGTCGATATCGCACAGGGTGCCAAGAAAAGAGCATATGTAGATTCAAAAGAGTAGCAACCCAGAAATACAAAACTGAAAACCGAAATAATAACTCTGCAAAAATTTAAAAGGGCATATTCGGGCTTTATACATCCAGATCTGAATGAAATGGTCGTATCTTGGGAAAACGAAAACCTTTTCAAGTGAAACAAAAAAACATTCTTGACTGGACTGAAATGAGTGCTATGGATGTAATGGAATAGTCCTCTTAGCCCAAAAATGTATGGAAATGGTAGAAAACAGAGATGAGGCAACACAGCTTCACGAACTCGATCCACAATGGGAGTGGGTCTTCAAATGAGTTGTGATACCATTTTTGACAACACATGTATTCCAACAAAGGACGGACATCTTCAGAAACTACTCACACAACTAGATAAAAGATCAACACACCGATGATTTGACATGGTAAAACCCCTACAGGGAAACATCCACGGCCCCAACCAACATGGCCACTTGGAGCAATTTATTAATGCAAAAGCAAAAGATTATAGAGAGATTTACAAGAGAGTTTCTCACAATCGATCATCAACAAATGACCCTCGATGCTCTTTAAATAGATATCATGGACCAATCAAGTGTTAAGCCATGGATCAATGTAGTCATTAAGATCGAGAAGAATATGAATCATTTGAACACTCTATGTCGGGAACAGATCGTGGCCCTCGGATTTCCTAACTACAAATGCATACTAATGCATACTAAAGAAACACACACTAAGAAACACACTTTTACCTAATGACACATTAGACCAAGTTGATCTTAACTAACTCCTAAGTGTCTAAATATCCTAACAAGATAGGGTCAATCTTTGATACGGTTCTCAAATTAGATCCTACAACTATGACTAGTTAGAGAAGAGGTGCTAGTTGGATTTGTGGGGAGATGAACCTATAAAAGAATATTAGGTAGTATATTATTCTTAAGGTTAAGAATTGAATGAGAAGAATTGATGTTGGTTATGAGTAGGTTCCATTCAAGTGCACCTTATATCATGTGGTTGGGCATCTTCATAAAGTTCTCTCCTCTTAACTAGTCAAGGGGTCAAATACAAGAGCAAGAGGGTCAAGCAGTGCATGGGGTGGAGACTAGTGAGATTGGTATTTGAAAACCCAATAGGGACACGATGAGGAAAGGTGGATGGAGGTGGAGATAGGTAAATCGTGAACCATTGAAATCCATGAATGTGAAGTTTATCTTGTTAGTTTCAATAAGAGACAACTCATAGGACAACCCTCACTCAAAAAGGGAACAACTCCCACTGTGGTGGAGTCTAAATTGGTTTATGCAAAATCATATAAAATAATGAAAGTGAGGCCTTCAACACTAGGGATAAATATATTAAACCCTCATTTGTGTTCTTTACATTATTCCCAATGGATCCAAGGGGGTTATCTAATGAAGATCACCACCCCTTAATAAGATGATTGGCAATTGGATTTCGATACGACCCCTAAAGGGAAAATTTGGGATTAAATTTCACCCATGGGCTATTTTTCCATTTTTTTCCAAAAGCAATTTCACCAATTTCCATTTTTTCTAGAATGGTTCGCCCAAATTCTATAGGATAAAAGTATTTTACTCTAAAAATCACCAAAAAATCCTTTATAAATTTGAATTTTTTTACAAAAAATATCACCAAACATTTTTTGGTTGGCATTGTAAGAATTAGTAAGATTTGCCAAGGTTTCTACACTTTAAGATAAGTATAGTTTCTTAAAATCTTCCCCAAACCCCTAGAAAGAATGTAGGAGGTACACCCTATCATTCTTGATTTTCTTCTTCATTGTTCATGTTTTGGAATCTTTGTTTGTTATGGAACATTAGATGTACTTCCCATCCTCTTTTTCAAGAAATGTTTTGAGAATAAATAGAACAATAAGGGCTTGGAATCCATATTGTATAGCCCTGGAAAAATATTATTTAGAGGAATTGGATGTGGAGAGAGTAATTGGGCATGTTTGAAATAAATCCTTTCATTTAGTTTATTGTTACAATGTTGCTTCTAGGGGGAGTTTTTCTATTGTGGAAGCATTCATCCAATTCAAGACATATGTAAAATGTGTGGAAGATGCAATAGGTGAGTGGATTCATGTTGATATTGTATAACATGGTGGTCCACTCTTTAGTCTAGCAGTGTATGCTCCTATAAGGGCAAGGGACATTTTAGGGAGGATATTGATGTGTATAAATTTCAGATAGAAGCAAGAGTAAAAGTTTAGGGCTCATTGTGTTTCCCGGCTAGTTGAAGGAGATTGGCATGGTAACTATCTCTACACTTGCTCAAACGAAAGAAAGAAGACATGTATTAAATGATTACAAGGCTCAATAGAGGCTATTTCGCACTAGACCTTCAAAATACCAAGACTTCCATTTACAAGGTCATCTTAGTAGCATCAATTTCTTACTATTACCAATTTTTTGTAGCGATCGACTCGTTGCATATTTATGGGTTGAGGGATCATTCTCCCTTTGAGTTCAGCTACTAATGATATAAGAACAAATATTTCATATCTAATATTTTAGTGATCTACAATCAAGGGACTTATATCCCACTCGCTTCACCAACACAGATCCTCTGCAGAATTTCTACAAATATGAAGCAAACCCTATCTTGAGGGCCATGAAGCATATATACACACACACACACACACACTAGATGGACATAAAAGCTTAGCATGCAAGATGGATGGAAAGTTCTTACCATTAAAGAGTTTGAAAATGTAATGTACTCAAAGCGTTAAAAGATATATTTTGTAATACTCTAGAATATATCTACAAGCATGAAATGGAGTACCCTTCAAAGTTTTAGAATATATCTACAAGCATGAAATGGAGTACCCTTCAAAGTTTGGATAGTCTAGGCTTATGTAATGGGAAAAAAATGGCTTAAGCATAGCCCATAAAAATATTTTTATTTATAGAGTAATTTGCATTGCTAAAATAGTTCTTTGATATGTTATGATAACTTTCATTTAGATTTTTTTTGTTTTGGATTAAAAGTCAAAAGGTAAGTTACCTTCATAACTTTTGATACCATTTTCAATAATATATAATGTATTTGTAACTACCTCCATAACCTTTTGATACCATTTTCAATAATATACAATAATATATAATGTATTTGATGAACACTTCAATAATTTTTTCCATAATCTATAAGGTATCTTAAGAATAAGTTTAATTTATTCTAATATATATTATCATACTAAATTAATAAAATGCAATGAATGTATTTAACTATATAAAAAAAAAATTATACATTTCAATATTCAAAGTACAAGTGATAGTGGAGGTAAATTACAGAACAGATACGATACAGTTGCCCAAGATACCCACTCATCGTATTATTGCCCAAGATATCCATTGGCATTTCAAACAAGTCTCTTCGTTGCTTCTATTAGAAGGTGTGCAAAAATGACTCCCACAACTTTTATTGTTGCATGCATTGTTGATAGTAATGCAAGGTTACAATAGTAGCTACAAAAGTTGTGATGAATTTTACCAAATCAACCTATAGTTTTGAACTAATTTTCTTTAACTGTAATAGATTAAGTCACACTCATATAAATGATTCTTTAATGTTGGGCCTTCAAAGTCACACTCGTATAAATGTTTCTTTAATGTTGGGCATTCAAACTCTAGATATTATAGGCACTGCATTTTTACCTTACATGTGTCAATGAAAATATCTATTTTGAATTCCCGATCATTTTTTAGATATCTTCTCACTAATAAATAAATTTTATAATGATTTAAATTAATCATGTTAAAAATTTCGTTGCAAGAGGAAAAATCATGAATATAAGTTCACAATTTCCCTCTAAAAAGAAGATTATAACGGATTCACGAGTCTTGTTTGGAAATTTTCATTTCACCATCCTTGATCAGGAGGCACTACCTTACTTTGAACACAGGAGTTTGACCAACCCATGCTTATTATAACTAGACAACACCTCTTCACTTAAGGTAGGCCTATAATTATGTCATAAGCTACAATTGTTAGATATGCAACAAATTTCAACACAACCAAATTCTTCTAATAATAGGCATGTATCCAACCATCACATTAAAGCATCCTAGCAGTACTTGTACACTTAGCCAAACAATGAATTTCAAGGAACAACAACATTCATTCAAGTAAAGAGACCACTACACAAAAGTATGGGTGACACCCAAGGTGGATGCCTTAACTTTATTAATGTGAACAATGTTATAAATATACAACAAGCGAGCATTGTCAACTGCCTTAGGCTCTTTTATAGAATACAAATATCAATGGAACAACTTTCAATAACACTTGTCAATCCAATCCTTGAAGCATTTGTGGGTCTGCATGCTATAGATCTCATCTCTTCTATAGTTCACTTAGCCAATGTCCAAGTAATTATGTGTGCCAAACCCTAACTTAGCACAATTGTAGAACTCCTTATCCACCCGTGTATGAATGACCAAACTTGAATGAGTTTGTACAATGGAGGTGTCCTCTTTATCTAGTGGATGATGTCTTTCCTTTGCCTTCTCATAAAGCGCCTTACAATCCACTCCATGTCCAAAGTGGACCCAACATGCAATCCGTCCACTAAACTATGGAACACTCGGCCCCTTAGATTCACAAATTCAACTCATGAACCCAATGCATCCCAATATCACATAAATGAAACTCTAGGATGGTTCACCAATCTGTCTAATGTCTAAGCATGTGTTGTCTAGCCTTGCAACCTATTACCACAACCTTCAGCGCTTGCCTTAGTTGATCGGGTCAGGGTTCCTATTGTCATCCATGAGCAGATTCCTTAAAGAGACCATCTCATGCCCAATAGTATCTAATGTTGTCATGTACATGTGTAATGGTTATGTCATCACATGTTAATTTCAAAAAAAAATAATACCTATAACAAATAATCATAGTAATACTAAATATCAACCTAATATAAATTATAGATGAAAATAAAAACATATTTATATATATGAAAGAGAGAAAAATTTAATATGTACACTTAATATAAAAACTACTATATAAAAAAATAAAAAAAGAGATAATAGATTTAAACATAAATATTAATACTATATATATATATATATATATATTATTTACATAGAAGTACTATATGTTTCTTTATATCTATATTGATTTCAGTTCTTGGATACATTTCGAGAAAGAATTCTGAAGAGATTAAAATGTAATAAGATCCTAAATTTTGACCAAGAAGATAAGGCATAGTAAGGTCCTAGCTACATGACTTTGTTGTGTTACATATCTATGTTGTGCTATGTCTCTACCACATGTATTTATCTTTGTCATTATATGTCTTATAGTTAGATATTTATAGGTCATGAAGACAACTGAAAGATTTGCAATATTACACTAAATTGGAAAAAAATATGATAAACTAACAAATATATCATGGCAATATGAACTTCTCATTTATAGCTCATATAGAGGGAGCAACTTGCAAATATGAAACATTAAAATTCATGCCTTCTAGGAAAATATAGAGAGCAATTAGATGGTGATCAAGAGTCGCTCCCTATATTCGCTCCTGTTCTTGGAAAGATTCACCACAATACATATTTCGGGAAAATGCATTTGAATCAAGCAAAGGAAGTCTAATTGAAGTCTGTATATATGAGGTGTGGTTCAATGGTAGGCCTTGCTTCCATGAGCTCTGTTGTAACATGTGTCAGTTCGGGAAAATGCATTTGAATCAAGCAAAGGAAGTCTAATTGAAGTCTGTATATATGAGGCGTGGTTCAATGGTAGGCTTGGCCTCTGTTGTAACATAAAAAAATTGCCAATTTTTTTTCCAAATTTTTTATTTTCTTATGCTTTGAATCATTTTCATAATTTTTTTTTTTACAGTCATTTTAGGTTTGCTCAGATGATTCTTTCTCTTTTGATTTTTGTGGATTTATATTAAAAAAATTTATTAATATCGTACGTTTTGGTTTGTTTTTTTTTGGGTGAGATTTTCATTTTGATTTGAGTTTAGTGTTATATTTGTATTGTTTACATTTTGTTGTTAGCATTCCAACTATTCAAGTTTCACCTTATTTCAAGTTTTGTCTTATTTTGACTTACGATTTGAAAGATATCCTCTATTAAAGTGTGGTAATTTTTCATCACCTAGACATAAAATATGTATTTTATTATGTTTCAAATTGTAAATAAAATTAATGTTGATATGTAAATAAATTTTTATTTTATTTAACCTTAATTAATTAAATCAATTATTAATTAAATTTGATTCAATTTTTATTTTTACAATTCTTGTATATATATTTTGTAATTATAACATAAACTAAATAATTAAATGAAACATAATTAATAAAACTATCCAGAAATTTTTTTATAAATCTAATTACTTTTGATGACTCAATTTTGACGAGTGATATATTGATTTTTACTCAACTAAATAAGACAAATGAACACTAGTTGGAAATATATTTCCATGGAGAACAATCTAGAAACATTAATTTAATCAAATCTAGAGATTTACTATCCCAAAAAATCAACAAAAGTGAAGGCTACGAATTTGCAACTAAAAGTAGTTTATTGATTTAGAAGATTTTCTTTGGCCAAGAAAATTTGTTATTGCTTATTCATTTCAAGATTGTTTCATTGTTAATCTTATCTTCATGGAAAAGCAAGGGAAAGATGAATTTTGTTATTCTAATTTGGTAATTCGTTTCATTTTTAGGAGGCGATTTTGGAGAGCGATTTACCGGAAATCAGAGAATAATTTTCCACCTTGGTTGAAAACCCATTTCTCAAATAGGGTTAATTACCTTCTCCTGAAAAAAAATTCTCATAAGCTAAACGATTTGGGAGTAATCGGGATTGGAGTGACACGGATTTTTCCACATTGGAAATCGCACCAATCTTCCCGAGATGTTTTTGCAGAACTATTTCTGGGCAAACCGAGCATATTTTGGAAAAACAATTGAAAACCCATTTGGAAAAAGGCCACATTATCTAACTTTCAATGAATTTTGAAAAAATGATGAAATTTTTGGGAGATATGATGCATTTTATGGAAGGGTTATTTCCATAATTTTTGTTAATTCTGTAGTTGATTCATGACAACAATTTTTTTGTTAACTAAAGGGGGATTCTACCTTGGTGGAGGAGATTATAAAAAATATGATTATTCATGTGGAATGGGGTTAGGAACTTGAAGTAATTTTTGGGCTTAAATGTAATAGGATTCTTTTTAATGTAAATATTTTTTAGAAGCAAGGAGATTCTAAGATTTGTGATTGTTACAATTCAGTACTACCTCTGCTGCAACAAATTTTAAAGCATATATATTTGAACATAGTCTTTCTACTGTTTTGATGTGAGAAAAACATGACCTATGTTTGAATATTGTTGCTCAATTTCTAATAATTGAAGGGAAATTTTAATCGCATATCATTCTTCTATTGAAGAAGTAGATGAGATTTATCGTTATTGGATACCTGGCTTACATATTCAATTCTTTTATCCTATACCTTCTATTCATTCTTTAATATTTTTAAAGGATTTAGTAGACAAGATCGTGCCTTCTTATTTCTGACTTTTAGTTATTGAAAGACTCATTAAAATTCAGATCAAAAAGACCCATAGACCAACCTCATAATCAATAATTATTTACTTGAAAATGTGATAGGCATTTCTCTTTTGCACCCAAGAGAAATATCTAGTGACAACAAGCTCCTTTCCCTTAGCCCCTCAAGCCTCATTAATAATCAAATTTCTACTTGAGGAATGGCCACATCCAAATTAAAATGGAATTTAATTCAGCAAATGGAAAATGGAAATGGTGTTAGTGTGAATTACACAACCCGGTCAAACAAGTAGTTGAGTAGACAATTGTTAGAGATAAGGTTGTAATAAATAACCTTGACCAAACTATGGAGAAGTGTCTAGAAGAGACAATTTGAGCCCTTGATCTATCCTCATGATCAACGGTCCAACTGCATCGAAATGTGTATAAATAGAGGGGTGATATCTAATGTTAAAGATTAGAGTGTTTTATGTGTTCATATCGGTGCCTAAGGCACTATGTCTCTCATGTTGTGTCTTTTGAGTGCTTTATTTTCTGATTTGGTATCACAGCAAGTGTAAACTTGCCAAAGAGTGTTAATATGTCTAGAGAAGGTGTGAGATAGAGGGCCAAACATTATTTTCCTGTGCTAAAGAGAGCGACCAATCCGCCATTATATTTATGTGAGAACGTGGACGAGGTTTCAGTATACCCATGTAAGAGCCACGTAGGGGAACTGTTGACCTGTAAAGGGAAGTCACGAGGTTGCTTGGCCTGGGTGAATTTAGCGATTTTCTATTTCACATCAACTTCTCATTTGTGAATCCAAGCCATTTCTGGATCTAGATCTGATGGTAGATCATATTTGTGTAATCTTGAGTACGCCCTTACTCATAATTGTGCTCCCTCACTCAAGATTTATGCCATCATGAAGGAGATTTATGTCTAAGTAGAGGAGAAACACATTTCTGCATGGAGGAAGGTGTTGATATTATGGTAGCTACGGGAGGTATTTACCTCCACATGTAAACCT